>MJUU01052448.1:0-13315 GCA_002080025.1 Modiolus philippinarum
GCTTTACATTTAGGTCATATTGGTTATTTGTTCTCTATCAGTTTTTACACATCTTTGAGTTTATGGTATTCCAAACGTTTAGATTCTATCTGCACTGAAGAGACATAAGTTGTCGAAATGCGCATATGCAGAAATGAAATTCACAGTAACTTCGGTATCTAGTTATTTGTTACCACAGGGTCGATGCCACTGCTGGTGGACTGTTAGTCCCCGAGGGTATTCACCAGCCAAGTAGTCAGTATTTCGGTGCTGACCCGAAAGCCGATTCTATTTGAAACCTTACAATATCTAATTTGTTGTAAATTTTGTTGAAAACTAAGGAGTATCTCCCTCATGCAAAGCTCTGTCCTTAGCTAATTTTGCCTTTACATTTAGATCATATTGGTTATTTGTTCTCTATCAGTTTTTACACATCTTTGAGTTTATGGTCTTCCAAACGTTTAGATTTATCTGCACTGAAGAGACATAAGTTGTCGAAATGCGCATATGCAGAAATTAAATTCACAGTAACTTCGGTATTTAGTTATTTGTAATTATAACATTGACAGAAACAATGATACTGCGACGAGCCACAGGCACAGTGGCATCAAATGACATTCTTGCCTTTCAATAACCAATGCTTTGAAATAAGGAATGATTGCTTTAGTTTCACTGAGAAAAAATAAATTAAATCATTTAACAATAACTGTTAATTATTTGTTGGTATAGGAAAACAAAGGTGTTTGTTTGAATGCATAATGTATAGGCCAGTTATCCATGAAATACATGACACAATCCTATCAAAACACATTACTACCTGTGATCGTAAGAAAATAGAATCTGACGAAGATAAAAAAAAAATAATGATAACAATAAACAACAACATTGATGCACTCTAGCGTCATCTGAATAAAATTTCATTATCGAGAACTAACGTCCAAAAATCTTTCGAAAAAATGAATATATGTAGTTTTACAACTTGAGATGGTAATATATCTGTTTTATTAAAATTATTAAAATTTTATCTTTGGCAATTAAAAATTTTACTAGGTTGTTATAGTAAAATTTTGAATTGCCAAAGACAAAATATAACTATTTTATTACTATGTTGGTATAGTAAAATTTTGAATTGCCAAAGACAAAATTTTAATAAAACATAACTAAGCCCTTTGTTTTCTTTTTATTACAAGATAGACATCTTCAAGTTATAACATGTTAACCTTTTTTGTATTCATCTACCAATTTCAATTTTAGACTTCTTCATATGATGTTTGTTGTTTTTTAATTTATAATTATCTTTTTTTTTAAGTTTTTTTTCATCCGTATTTTTAAAGAAATAAAGTAAATTCGTGTTATATCACTCATTATGATCTATTTTCAGCGTAGGTCAATACGTAAATTTATTGACAACGCTGTAAGAAATATTCAAGACCCGAACAAATCACAGGAGTCTAAAAATATAAGAAAATAATAACTTACATATATTCTTGTCAATATAAGAACAATAACTTAAGTAGGTATGATTAATTCATTTTTACATAATTTATAAGCACTTAGGGTGGTTCTATGATTCCGGTCATTGCTTTTGGTTTTGGTTTTGACGAGCATATATGTTATGCAGTGCGGCCTAAAGTAAAGCCCTGTTGACACTATCATTTTGAAACATTTTTTTAATAATGTGTAATCCTTTTTTTAACTTTTTTACTTTGTCATCGGATCGCAAATATTGCCGTTGTACATCCTCGACATTAGCGGATCCAGAGGGGGAGGTTCCGGGGGTTGGAACCCCCCTTTTCTGGACAATCATGTATTTTTAATGAATATCCTGATGTTTTATTAAGAAATACCCCCAAAAATTTTCGCGCCTTGCTCCGCACGGCGTAATCTCAATTCATCTCAAATAGGAACCCCCCCCCCCTTTTCTAATTTACTGGATCTGCGCCTGCTCGACTAAAAGGTTAGACTACAAACAATCGCTACGAAGAGCACTGATTGTTTCATGGCATTCCAATTCTGCATGCAGTCTTTTCTTTTCAAAGGTAACAACTGAAAAGATCGACCACGTTTGAAGTTCCGAATCCGTCGCGGATGTCCTGTATACCAATATTTACAATATTTTCACAAAACAACTGTGATTCTTCATGGATTCATTTACAGTAATTGATTTTAGTCTAATTACATAAAATCTGACATAAATTCTGTTGTAATTCTACTTTAAAGATTGCATGCCGTAAATTTAGACGATACATTAAATGCTAACATGCAATATTTAGTTGAAATTATAATTATTATCAAAATTTGCTTTCTTGTTAGCATGCAATGATTCATATTGAGGTCGTAAGATGCATATTAGTGTATTTGCGTATATGTTCTCTTAGGGACCGACCATTCAACCTGAAAGGGGGGTATGTTTTTTTCTGGATTAAAAATTTTTTTCACGTGTATCAACAAAATATTTTTTTTTCAAAATTAACATTATTTTTGGGGCAGAAAGCCTCCGTCAGAAATTTTTTTTTCATCATTTTGGCAGCCAAAATATTTTTTCACATAAAATCGGCTCCAGATTATTTTTTTTAGAAAAAAAAACCATAGCCCCCCCCCTCTTTTCAAGTTAAATGGTCGGTCCCTTAGATATAACAAATATTACCAATAAAAGTTGGGTCAAGTTGAAAAGTAAATTCAAATTTGTGTTTGAATATGACTGAGGTGTTTTATGTCTATACGTATTTGTTTTTCTCCAAATTTTGCATCCGACTTGTCGTTTTGGTTTTGTTTTACCAGCAGGCTGAGCGAAACCGTTTAGTCAGAGGGTCAAACAAAACAGTTTGTTGGGGACCTACTCAATAACTGTTTTGTTGTACGTTTTTCATAGTCCCTTAATATATGTCTGATTGGCATGTCCACCTGTATTGCGTTATTGTGACTTTCAATTTCGTTTAAAACGGTCAATTTCATCAGAGAAAATTTACAACACCACTTTCGCTTTCCAGCATGGGATGCGCACGTGAAGTTATTTAACCAATCAAAATAAGGCAAGCGGTCAACAGACCGAAAAAATAAAACAAATCGTCGATTTTATTACTAATGCATTTAACAAGTATATATAATAAAAAAATACAACAAAACTTTGTAGCGTCACGATACTGTGTATCAGTTAACAAAATATCGAACTTGCTGTTTTTATTTGGATTCATTGGCCATTTCGACAACTTATGTCTCTTCATTGCATATAAAGTTTAAAGATACAAAGATGTTTAAAGCTGATAGAGAACAAATTACCAATATGATCTGAATGGGAAACCAAAACCAGTTAAGGACAAAGCTTTGCATGAGGGAGATACTCCTTAGGTTTCAAATAAGTTTACAGAAATCTCTCACAGAAAGTAATAAATTGTTTCTTTATAGTAAATTTAAGAAAAATATGAAATTGAACCATATTTGGAAAATATTTTAAAAATGTGAAAATAGAAAATATCTAACGAAATTAAGAGTCAGTGATCATATTTTAGAAATTGAAAGGGGAAAGTCCAATATTTAATGTTTACACATTATGTAAATGTTTACACATTATGTAAAATGAATTAATCATATCTACTTAAGTTATTGTTCTTATATTGACAAGAATATATGTAAGGTATTATTTTCTTATATTTTTAGACTCCTGTGATTTGTTCGGGTCTTGAATATTTCTTACAGCGTTGTCAATAAATTTAGGAATTGACTTTACGTATTGACCTACGCTGAAAATAGATCATAACGAGTGATAAAACACGAATTTACTTTATTTCTTTAAAAATACGGATGAAAAAAAAACGTTAAAAAAGATAATTATAAATTAAAAAAATATTAAACGAGAAAACAGAAAATGTAAGAACTGCAATTCCAACACTATTGATGATGAAGGACATTTCTTATTTTCATGTAATAATAACACAAAACTAAGAGAAAACTATTTACAGGAAATAAAACGTTTAATACCAAATATTGAAAGTATACAAGATAAACTGTATATATTTTAGGAAAGGATATGGAGTAAATGAACATGAGACCATAACGCATATGTTAAATGCAACTACAATAATTTTAATGAGCTGTATGGCCATTTCGGAAATTAATTCTTCATCAGCAGCACTAAAACCCAAACAAAAGAAATCCATATTCAAAAAATGTTCAAAATGCATAAAACCAAACGAAATCCGAATAATCAGCAATATCAAATATAGCAAAGGACAAAACTACGATGGAGGGAGTTAATCCTTCGGTTTTAGAATTTACATAGATTTAGGTAATAGCAATTGAACAAAGTGTACACGTGAGATATTATCTCATGTACATACATGTACAAGTACATGTGTGTATGTTTAAATTGTCCACAAATCGTGCAGTATACTGTTTCATTCGTTACAAAGTCTTTTGCGATGAGGAGAGTGGACTCAACAACTGCATGATTTTTCATTTTATAAACTTTGTTTTGTTTTATTTTGGTTGTGTTATTGTCCATGTATGCCTTCAACCCTAATGTATATGGGTACAAATGTGCATTCTTAAATAAATTAATCCGTTATATTGCAAGTTTCAAAAGAAATCGGTTTTCGGGTCAGCACCGAAGTACTGACTATTGGGCTAGTGAATAACCTCGGGAACTATCAGTCCACCAGCAGAGGCATCGACCCAGTGGTAACAATTTACTAAATACCGAACTTACTGTTTTAATTTGGATTCTGCATTTGGCCATTTGACAACGTAGATCACATTGTCAATATGATGCGATGTCAAAAACGCAGTATTGATTAAAACTACAGAACAAGATAATTGAGTCAATATTCTAAAATAAATGGTAAACCAAATAGAAGTCAGTGCAAGATTATAATATTTACATTAAGGATAAAACCAAGACTACAAGGAATGCAAGGGCGATTTGTAGTAAAATATTAAAAGAAAAGATTCACAATAACGATTCGAATGTGGAAAGGAAAAAAAAAAGATAAATTTTACTGCCCAACGTACATTTAATTGGAAATTGAAATTTTAAACTCAATAATACACTCAACAAAGCAAATGAAATTAGATAGAAATGAAAAGTCTTTATCACACAAGTCGTATCGAACTCGTGGAAGGGATTGAAAATGAAAAGACGAACTGCAAAAAAATCTATGACTACAACTGGACAGGTAGGAATGTTTTATTTTGTACAAATGTTTGAAAATAGGCATTCTCTGCTTTCAGGAAACACAGAAACTGATGTGTATATTTCTAGTACTATCATATCTGAAAGGAAAATTCACAATAAGAAAATGACTGTTTTTTTTGTGTAAACAAGTTTGAGGGTGATTGCATTTAGGTGCATTTTGTGATTACATTTGGGTGCATTTAGGCCTTAATCTATTTCAGTTGCGGTTCAATGTATCTAACTATTCCAGTAACTAAGTCTTTTAAACTCTATTTTTCGTGAATTTCTTGTAGCAGTGTATTCAGTAGAGATACCCTTGTTTGTGTGTACCTTTGTACTAAAACGATTATGTCAAATACTTTTAGTAACATTGCAACCTCAGTGTTTTGAGTCCATATACGTTCCCTAAATCGTACATGGACTCACCCTGACTTGGAAAGGCAACGGCAGCAGAAAGTGCAGGCTGGATCAAGAGACATAGCATAAAGGAGAACATCAAAAGACGGAACACCAGATACGATACATCGACAAAATATACTAACATCATAAACGTAAAATTCAAGACGAAAGTACTCTCATGAAAACCGATTACATCAGGTGCTCCTCAAGGGTAAAATGTCTGACCAGCACACTGTAAGAGAGACAGTCTACGGTTAAATCAAAAACCGGTAATGGCAAAGTCATCAAGACGTTAAAATTGTGAAAAATACAATTTCTAAGGGACCGACCATTTAACCTGAAGGGGGGGGGTTATGGTTTTTTGTGGACAGAAATTTTTTTCGTGCTTTGCGCGAAACAATTCATTTATTTTTTTCACGTGTATCAACAAAATATTTTTTTCCAAAATCAACATTATTTTTTGGGCAGAAAGCCTCCGTCACAAAAATTTTTTTCATCATTTTGGCAGCCAAAATATTTTTTTTCACATAAAATCGGCTCCAGATTATTTTTTAGAAAAAAAAACCATAGCCCCCCCTTTTCAAGTTAAATGGTCGGTCCCTAAATATTATATCGTGGTGTTGGCAATAGAATTTCTGAAGAGACGAAAGTGACAAATGGTGAATAACAAAGTGACAAATGGTGAATAACAAAGTGACAAATGGTGAATAACAAAATACCGAAGTAATTATGAATTTAGTATGCATGTTGCCATTTCGACAACTTATGTCTCTCCAGTGAAGATCAAATCAAAATACGGTATTAGGAAATCCATGTCCCGAAACATGTGTAAAAAGCCGACAGAGAACACATCACCGATAACATCCAAATGGAAAAGCCAAATCATATCTGAATAGCTATTAATGGAAAAGATTTATCGGCAAAGAACTTGAATCATGTATAGCTTGTGGCTTGTTGACAACAGATTATCTCTCCATTTTGGAAAGACTGAGTGCATTCTCTTTTAACCAAAGCGGAAATAAACAAAAATATTGGAATTTCAAATTAATTGTAATGGTCATGTTATAAAATCACAGAGTAGCATTAAATATTTTGGTATTGAAATTGATAAAAATTTATCTGGCGAAAAATCATTAAGAAAGTTAACTCTCGTTAAAAATTTATGTATAGAAAAGCGAATTGTCTGTCATCGGAAACAATGAAAACATTATCCATGGCTCTTATCCAATGTCATTTTGACTATTCATGTTCCTCCTGGTATACAGGTATATCTAAATCTTTAAAACAAAAACTACACGTGACTCAAAATAAAACAGTAAGATTCACCAAGAGAGACTATAAGAACACCGGAATTACAAAGTTTCAGATATCTGAACGTGGAGCAAAGAGTAAAACAATTAAGACTGAACCACGCTCATAAAATCTTTAATAATAAATGTCCATCATATCTAAAAACAACTTTGTGAAAAAATGAACACCATAAATATAGTACCCGATCAAGTCCCTTTAATTAATGTAATACCTATAAAGATTAAAGGCACAGAATCAACATCATTTTTTATAACGCTATCCAAGATTGGAACTCACTTCCTGATTCCATCAAATCGATCACCAACATAAGGAAGTGAAATAAAAGGAAGAACTGATATCACATTTACTCCACCTATAAGACCAACTGCACTACCATTTTCGCCTTCTATTAATGCTTTGACCTTAGAAATATTTAAATAAATTAAATTACGTTTATACTTATTTTGGAAGGACCCGTTGGAAATAAACCGGAAGGTTTTCATTGGTTATCCTTGGTTGACGCAAGGACGTATATTTAAATATACGTCCTTGGTTGACGAGATCAACATAAGTTTTTATTGTGATGATATATTTTTAAGGTCAAAAATTAATATGTTTGAAATTCTATGAAATTTTGAATCACAATCTTAACTTCTTGATTTTTAACCTAAATATATTTTACCTTTTACCATTACCTTTCTACGAGTAAAATAATTAATTGCAACCAGCAAAGTAATACACGAGTCACGCAGACTAAATTAAGGGCGGGTTAAGTGCAAAACGAAGAAACTGACAACTTCAAGCATCCCGTGAAATATGGCCGATTTAAACAATCAATGTCTCTGTAACTATAAGGTAGAAAGAAAATTGACATTTTACTAGATTCTTTCACTAAAAAAGGATCAGGATAACGTCAAAAGAAAGTGCGTGTAAATGTAGAAAAAATATCCAGTGTAGATTAGGCTTTAAAAAAGTGAAAATCAAATAATTATGCTAGTCAGAAGCACACAACGTAAAGGACAATATGTTAACAAACATATTAGACTGAATACTAGATATACCATTCAAATTAAACGTATTCTTAAGAAAATAACTATATACTTTTGAAGGTCTAGTATCTTGGACATTCAAACTAGATATGACAAAAGCAACATGTCTGTAAGTCTGAACTTCCTTTTGTTTTAAGCGTTTTGCATGTATATGTCTGCACGTTTTATCTGTCCCTCTAACTGTTCTGCTGGATAGCGGTGAGCGTCCTTCTTTCTTGCACGTTTTCTATTTTTTAGATACTGGTTTGCGTCCCTCTTTACTGCAAGGTTTTCTCTGTCCATGTAACTGTTCTTCTGGATACTGTAACGTCCTTCTTTGAATACAGAATTACTTCCATTGCCCCTACTTTTTATATATCTCCGACTGTCGATTACCCTCCGCCTGTCCGTCTCCCTGTCTGTAGGGTTTTAGTTTGTCAACACTAAATGATAAATTGTGGAACAATGAAACACAAAAGTATTTTTTTTCTATTTTGTTTCTATGTTACAGGTACTTTTTTAATTTGTTATTAAAATTATATGTATGTTAGTAACCCTGTTCCTAATTTTTGTCGACGTATTTTAGGTAACTCGATGGAGAATGCATAAACATGGTATGATTGTCAAATGATATGGATTACATCAAACAATTTGAAATAGAACTAGATAAGGATATATATTATGCAGGAGAAACGTTGTCTGGTTGTGTACTAGTTCAAAACACAGAGAATGTCAAAGTTCAAGGTAAGGATAACAATAACTGTCAGGCTCTGCATGTCAAAGTTCAAGGTAAGGATAACAATCACTGTCATTCTTTGCATTTTATCAAAATTTAAATGTCAAAGTTCACGATAAGGAAAAAGCTTTCGAGCTCTGCACTTGTTAAAAAGAACAGAAATTGTCAAAGGCCAATGCAATGGTTGAAATATTGTAAAGATTTGGACTTGTTCAAAACGCAGACAATGTCATTCAATAAAAATAATTTCAAAAGTTCAAGGTAAAACAAATACTGTCAAGCTCTGCACTTGTTCAAAATACAGAGAATGTCAAAGTTAAAGCTAAGGGTGAAATATTGTAGAATGTTGTACTTGTTCGAAAACCACAGATAATGTCATTAACTATAGAACATATCAAAAATATAGGGTTAAGAGAACAAATACTTTTATACATTGCACTTGTTCAAAATACAGAAAATGGCAAAGTTCAAGGTTACGGATGAAATTTTGAAGGACTTTGTACTTGTTCAAAACACAGAAACTGTCAAAAGTTAACGGTAAAGCGAACAAAAACTAATACTACGAGGCAATGCACTTGTTCAAAGTACAGAAAATGTTGAAGTTAAAGATACGAATGAAAAGAATTGTCGGTATGTATACTTTTTTAAAACAAAGAGAATGTTCGAGTCAAATTCTGACAAAAAAATTCTTCTCTGGAAAATTCAACTGACTTGCATTCTGAAGATATGCCTCCACGGGAAGAACATGTTGGAACACTAAATCTAGAGAGCTTATCGCTCTGGAGTAAAGATGCCCCAACTGGCTAAGAAAACTTTTCAATTTTTCCTCATATTCTTCATTATTCATGTATGTAGAAATTCTATCTAGATCCGTCATGCATGCAAATAATAATTCGTAAATTGAATCTAAAGTCATTATCTTTGGTTTAAAAATACCTAAAATTAGTATGTCTATTGAGTATCAATTTCAGCATCGATCGTGCATTTCCCTCCGTAATCCACCAATTAAGCACAAGTGAAATGAAGGTGGATGACTCTGATGCGATATAATTAACATGAAAGTATTATATCACGAAAATTAAATCAAATAAAAGACTTGCATGCTTAATGAATAAATTGGCAATAAAATCATACATGCAAAGACACAAAACTGAAAATAACAAAACTGATCTTCGTATAAATGATTGATTGTCTTCCAAATGTCTTTTTTATAAATCGGCTGATAGGCAAATGTTGAATATTCTGCCATCAATCCTTATTATTTGAACATTACACAGATTTCAAAATAAGACTGAGCTATCGGTAATGTTTACATTCTCACAAACAAAGCACAACATTTAAATTTTGAATATGACAATGCATAACCAGTATACTGTAGTATCCTATAGTGTCCGAAACATTGGAAATAAGATGCATTATCATGACATAGCTGATAAAGGAGTTTATACAGTCGAAACGAAACGAGGTCCCAAGAGCAATAGAGAAAGCCGAATTCCTCTAGAGTACCTGTCCAAGGCACTCACTTTTTGTACATTTAGTATTCAGTTTTTCATTTCAATCAATGAAACCAGAATTTGTGTCTTGTTGTAATTTTTTTAGACGTAATATTTCTTTTTAGCACCATGGCCAATCACTTCTGTTGTTAGATGTTTGAGTTGTTTGTTCTTATTGGTCTCATTATATTGTTATACTTTTCATTAACTTTTACCAGTATTATTCTAATGATCATGGATTTGTTCACCCTTTTTCAAAACCATCCTTTAGAAATTCTATGGCCGACACCACATCATTGATTTTTAGGAGTGAAAACGGACATTTCCAGTCAGATTTTACGTCTTCACGAATTTGAAATTACCGGTTTGACTTTATCGCGGATTTATTCACTGACGGGATGACGGATACCAAATACATAGCAGGATATGCTTAACACCCCCCCCCCTCCAGCACCTTATGTCAGTCTCCTTCTTTTGGGGAGTTAACAGTGTTAATGCTTTAGCTCTGAATGTAGAATTATAATTGCTGTTTGTCATGATGTCTTGTGTGTTTCTTCATTCTGTTCTTTTGTTTTTTGCTATCATGGTTATGTCTCTGGACTTCGATTTTCGTTATTTGCGTATGTTTTATATTTTATATTTTAGTTGTTGTAAAGCAAAAACTGTTTACTCTTTTCACAATACTGAACTTTCAAGAAATTCTTAATCATTTAGACGTCTTAATCGAGGATAATTTAGTAACACAGATTCCGGAGATTGTTTTCAGCAGATGGCTTCGATTTTTGAAAAATATAGTGAACGAATTCTAGAATTTTCAAACTATTAGGGTAGGAGTCCCGAGAAAAATCTTAAAGTTCGGTGAATAGTTTTTGTTAATTTTGAAGTTGAATCAAAGTAAGTATAGAGACGAAGAGTTGAAGGTGGAAAGCCAGTCGAGTTGGATAACCTTTTTAGCAACTCTCTGTATAAATGTTCTAAAAACAGTTTGTGTTGCCAGAACTTCAGTCACAGTAGAACATTCTGTCTGTCATAATATCACCTTTTAACCGAAAAATGAACGATAGAAAGAGGAAATAATGATGAAAATAAAAAAAAAACATAAAAAACCTGTAGAACATTGGTGATCAGAGTAATTGATAAGTGGCATGTTGGAAACTTTCTTTATTCACTGCAAGCGTATTAATAGGAAATCAAAAAATACTTTTCTGACAATAGACGCTTTCAGAAATTGGTGATTACTGAGTTATCGAACTTGACCACCAGATCCCGCATAGTAGTCCGCCATTAAGAGGGTGTAGACTCGATTTTTACTGTGGCAACGTTTTATCATTTGTCGTGATTAAATTAATAAAAACTAGAATTTTAACATTTTTATTTCAAACAGGTATGCGTCCTGAAAGAATATTACCTGTTCAAATTAAATATTTGTTATCTTACAAATTATAAAATGCAACTGATATGAAAATCAAGGTTAAATTTTTAACCTTAATTTTTTGCTTATTGTAGAATATTACATAATTCAGCTTCTGTCCAGGTGACAATAAACGGTTTTGTCCAGGTAGATTAATACACCTGGGAGCATGACACGTGTCCTTAATATACAGATCAGTGTGATTGTTTAAACAAGTTTAATTAATCTTACCTTTGATTGCTTCCACAGAGAAATGAAGGCCATGGATTTTAAGATATATATTTTTTTAATTTACCACGTGTTTTAAACTTGAATTTCACAAATAATTTATTTCTATACACATATTTTTTTCTCAGAAATTGAACAGAGTACAATCCCGACATCACACAAAACCACTTTCTAGTTGGACTGCTTCTTTGTAGCACAAAAATTATGGCTTTTCTTCTTGGTCGGAGAAAAGTAACCTCGGCCAATATAAAAATTTGGTAAATACTAAATATTTTCATTGCATAAACCAATTTATCCACAAAATGTAGTTTGAGTCCCGTCACAAAAGAAAAGAAACATGAATTATTAGATAAAGGAATAAATAGTTGCAATATGTTTTTTGAATTTCGACAAGTTGGACGCTATCCATTAACTCAAATTATGCCTTTTAATCTTTCTTCAATTTGCGTGTTTTTTAGGTGTGAAATTATTTTGTTTCATGTAACTTTTTCAATTTTTATTCTTGTCCCGAGAATGACTTCCCTGTGCATTATTTAAATAAAATAAATTCAGTTGATTTATATATTTGATGTCGTTTGCTATTTTTGGCCTACTAAATATAATTTTGCCAGAGACTATTTGAATTAAATACTTCTATAAAACAAATATGTTTCAAAAAGCAGATATTTTTAAAAGTATTCAACATAAAATTATTATAGTATTTTTTTTCATTATTCTGGTTAGCTGAATAAAAGTCCATCTCTACATTCTCCGCAAAATTTTTAAGAGCTTGTATATGCACATTAAAATCTGTTATAAAAATATTAATATCCAAATTATTTTTCCAACATTCGGAAAATCTATCGAGAATACTTCAAATATTTTTTTATGAAATATAAATGATTAATTTATTAATCTAAATTACTTGAGAATTTGATTTCTTTACCTTTAAACCAAGGTTACGTTTTCTTAATCAGCTTGTTGTAAAATATCGAACTTCTATACTTAATTTACAGATATTTGTTATATATTAATATAAATTATGCGGTTTCTTTGATGTCACAATAACTGTGTTATCACTTAAATAGGTTTTTATCACTTTCTCAACAGGTGTTATGAGAGTAATTAACGGTTGAAGTATTACAATTCAATTCAATCTTTATTCTCACAAACCACAAAACAATGGTACAGAGATAAATACAATAATAGACAATAATAATTATACAAAGAGTAAGACAGAGGTGCAGTCTGGAAAATATAAACAGCATAACATCTAATTGTTTGATACATAGTATAATGATTTATAAATGTATTATATTACCCTGGAGAGGCTATTCGCTTTTGTATTATTCTCACAAATTTGCAAAGTTTGTTTAACATTGACACATTTTTAGTACTCATCAAATCTTGAAATTTCAAAATATTTGGCCTATTTCGATAATAGTTTTTGATAAATTGTTTTCTCTGTATCATTAAACCTCATACTGATAGAGGTATAACACCACTAATTCAGTCTCCCATAGACTCCTATGTTAAATTGCTCATGTTTCAAATTTTGTAGAAATTTTACTAAAAGTTTAAATGAAGTGACACGTGTCTCAA
>MJUU01052448.1:15812-79381 GCA_002080025.1 Modiolus philippinarum
GGGGGAAGTGAGGAGTACGCTTGCGCAGTGAGGAGAACGCATGCGCAGAAGACTATTGACCAATAGGAATTTCAGATTCTCGAAAATCAAAATGGCGTCCAGTTTCGTCCTGATAAAACGGGGCGGGGTTTAATTTTCTGTTTCCTTGTGGAAGTTGAAAAGTATTATAAACATTTACTATAGGTGGTACTGGGAACAGGCTTGTAGAGGATGATGGGATTGGTATTGCAATATCGCAAGATTTATAAATATAGATATGATAAAAAGAATGCAATATTGCAAGATTTATAAATATAGATATGATAAAAAGAATAAGACAGTAATGTTTAAGTTAATAAATAAAGATGAGGTATTGTGCAATAATCAATAATATACAAACTAGAAAACACGAGGGGACTTTATAAACATAAGTGTATGATATAAATCGGATAATGGTTTTTATGAAATAAAAACGATACGCTAGGCTATGGAATAGCCTTGAATAGAAAATTGCTTGTTTGATTGACAAGAGTGTGGTGGCTCATGATGTATTTGTATACTAAAATCAATACTTGAAGTAAACCTCTCTCGGTACACCTCTCTCGGTCCTTCTTTGTAACTTCTTCTATTGGTCCCAATTTTGTAAAATGGTAAAACTGGAGAAATTAAATGTTGTTCTGGCGTATTTAATTTTTCAAAAGGAGCTTTATCCATTTCTAAATTATTTATCATTGCTTGAGGAGGTATAGCCTCCTTACACACATAAGAGTTACACGTTTTACACACAATATGCTTGTCTCCTTTTAACATTTCTTTCAATCTCTCATCTTTTGCATTAAATTCTTTCTCGTGTACTTGGCTTCGAAACATAAACCTTTTACAGCACACACAAATAAACACCGGTTGCTCTTTATTCTTCTGCAAAAAATGCAATTCTCTCTCTTTCCACCTTTCGTTTTCCATTGCCTAAGTATCTCCATTATGTATACCTTGTTCTGTAAAGAGCCCCTCCCCAGTATAGTATCTTAATATATAGTGTCTTATCGGTCTACGCTCTATCTAGCCTTATACCAGTTTCACATTATCTTACTGTATTGTGACGTTTTGAAATCGTATCTGCACGATCTGAATAAAAAATCATTGATTTTAGGAAATCACAATATCTTTAATAACAAGAATTATTTCTGACGTCAGTACCTGTTGATATCTAGGACACATTAAACTCAAAATTTGAAATATTAATCATCCATTAGGCAAATAAAATATCCATCTCATCATGAAACTACATCACGTTTATAAAAAAAATACTTTAAATTCCTGCATTGAAATATCCAGTTTTTTATTTGACATTTGTATGCTATTTTCCAAAATTTGCAAAAAAATAATAAATAATAAAAAAAATATTTAAAAAAAGAAAAATAAAAAGTAAAAAAAAACAGTACTGTGAATTTGAAAACTACAGTCCGTGATCAAAAGTATTTCAACAAGTGAAATTTACTTGTGCATTTCTTGTTAAAACGGCCTCTTTTTAAAAAAAATCTACAGACTTTTTTTCTGGACCGATCATTTTAATACAGAAAAAACACGGTACCTAAAACTACTAAGTTATGTACATACGTTCAGCAGTTGCTTAAACCATCCATTTAGACAGTGTGAGTGTACCATATACGTAGCATGACGTGGCACCATTAGTAATGAATCCCAAGAAAAATGTGAATTGTGTGGTCAATGGGTTTTTTAGTCTAGTCATAGTAAGAACGGAGGCGGGCAGTCAGTCGAGATTGAAATTCTGTTTTTTCAACTCTTTTTGCAAAGGGATGTTGAAAGACAGTTTGTGTTGCCACAACTAATGTCATAGCAAAAAGTTCTATCTGTCATGCAAGCACCTGTAAACAGAATTTAAAGAAAAATGAACACTATATCAAATGGAAACAATGATAAAAATAAAATAAAGTGAAAAGAATATAAGATAACAAAAACCCGTAGAACATTAGTAATCAGAATAATTGTAAACGATATGTTTCTTGGTTACTTTCTTTAAGTAATATTCCAGTTAAGAGTCGGGCAGTGGGCGGCACAATAAAAATTTAGATTCTGTTTTTTAGCTTAGATATATTCATTTGGTTATACAAACACATCCCAAAAAGTTTTTACATTCGAACATGTGTTGGGTTAATTTTTGATTGGTTATATAAAGATAAAAATGGTGGAAAATTTTTCCAGTACTTTTCACTGTACAGTGTGACTAAATTTTGGACACTGATAACTCAAAAGGGCAAAAAAAAAATACCCACAGAACTTTTATCTATCAAAATGCCGTTTTCTTGGTAGCTTTTCAGAAAATCAAACATCAAAAGTTTGCGTATTTTTTTCTCAATGTGCCACCTCATCAATGTATTTTGCCTGTTTCTTCGACGGACTGGCACTTATATTACTTTGGATATAATAATTTACTTGTCCTGTTAATAGTTAAGCAAGATATACTCCAGAATTATAGGTTTATGAGCCTATTAAACCGAAACCTGTTAATTTTAGTGGAAATATCGATATCTAAATATATCTATGCACTTGTTTTTTTAATTAAAAAAATCAATTATGAAACATGCAAAATTTAGATCAGGAAATTGAAGTTAATTTCGGAAGTTCAGAGTTTTTTTTTGTGTGATTCAATAATCTTCTCTCATTCAATCAACAGAGTCAACAAGGCTGTAATTAATTCCAGAAGTATACTCGATTAGAGGTCACATGTATCGCACTATTGGAATATTTCATAGTGAATCGAAGTAACCCATTCCTGCTTTCTTACTGCGAGTCGCCTTGGTGTTAATTACACATCCGAATAAATTTCCAGATTTTCTTTGGAATGATCGGAATTGAATGGAGATAGAGTTCATCCTTTAAAAATCTTATTTTTTTTAGATATAAAATTATCCCTGCACTTTCGAATGAAAGTTTGGAGGTATTACCATTGGCCTCGTCCGTTCGTCCGTCATACTTTCTTTTGACGCAAAATCTGCGTTCATTTTCCCAGAGTCTATCACAACCATTATGCGTCAAACAGCGAAAGCAGGATCAATGTCATTTCAGACAATCATCAGTCTTACTTACTTAATCCTCTTCATTCTTGGTAGCACATAAGGCAATTACCAAACACCGCGATGCATGTCTGTCTTTGGACCAGTGTTGGATTTTGCCCCCGTGTCAATTCCTTTCTTTCACCTCTTTTTCTATTGATCTTCTCTATATTCGTTTGGTCTTCCTCTCGTCCTCAAACAAGTTGGTGTCCATCTTAGAGCAACCCGTGTGATGGCAGTTGGGTGCATTCTTCAGATGTGGAATATCCGTCACTCCTGTCTTCTTTTAGTTTAAGTGGAAGAGGTGTTGTGTTGGTCCTCTTATATAATTCTGTGTTTGATATAGTATAAGCCTAAAAGATTTTTAATATTCTTTTCAGACATTTTGTTTGGAATACATAAAGCTTTGATTCTGTAGCATATAAACGCCAAGAATAATGCTCTTGAAGATCTTGATTTTAGTTTTTATGCTGATCTTGGATGACCTCAAGAAGTCGCGCAGTTAGGTAAAAGCTTCAGTTGCCTTTGCAGTTCTACGTCCATTTCCGAATTGCCATCTATAGTGTTCTTACTATCCAAATTAGACAAACTCCTCAATTTCTTCAATGTCTGTACGTTCTAGTGAAAATGGCTCTTATATAGTACTGTTCAGTTTGTTTTTGTTGCATGGACTTAAATTTCTAGTTTTCATGCTGATGAACTAGCTAATTTGTTTCCGGCTCACCTGGCTATAGCCAGGATGAGCTTTTTCCATCACTTAGCGTACGTCGTCTGTTCGTCGTCCATCCGTCCGGCGTAAACCTTTTTTCAAAAATTTCCTGCTCTGAAACCACTGGACCAAATTATACCAAACTTGGCTTAAATCATCACCAGGGTTTGGCTTCTTGAAATTTGTTTGTTTTTTTAATCTGCCGACCAAACAACATGGCCGCCATTGCTAAAAATAGAACATAGGGGTAAATTGTAGTTTTTGGCAAATAACTAAAAAAGTGTTGCAGATATCAAACATTTGACGAAAGAAAAATTATCAGCATGACAAGATCTAATCACTTGCAATTTTGAAGAAAATTTGATTACTAGTTTTAGACTTATTGCCCCTTTCCGTAAAATTTTCATGTTTTTTGAATTTTTTAATGAAAAAACTATACAGTTAGAGTTTAAGTCCAAATTGCAAAAATGTTCAGCATATCAAGATCTTCCCTCATGGAAATTTTGAAGAAAACCTGAATACCAATATAGGAGTTATGTCATTCATTGGTCACATTTTTCGTGATTTTTTTTTCTTATATTTTAAAAATAGTTTGAGATATAGGTCAATTTTAATTACAAAAATGTTCAGCATTTCAAGGACTACATTTTATTGAACATGGCCAATTTGCCCGACCTCATCCAAGATGGCCGTAAGCGGGGAACTTAGTTTAGCATTGAACCTTATGGGCATTCTCGAAATTAATAGGTCAATTAGAAGCAATTTTTGTCATTAGTCTTTAGTTGGTCCCATTTGAAATTTTTTTTTTTGGAAAGTCCGCATCTCATCCAAGATGGACGCCACCGGAGAACATAGTTGAACATTGTACCCTATGGGAAAGCGTTTTAAGATTTCATATCTTATACAAGAAAGCTAATTGGATTCAAATTAGGTCACAATATGGCATTCGTGGCCCTTAAAAGAATTCCATCAAGTTTGACCTCTTCCTAGATGGCCAACATTTTGGAACTTAGTTTAACATTGGAACTTATGGGAAAACATATTCAAAGATCTTCTCCTCTGAAAGTACTAGATAATTGGATCCAAACTTGTTTTTAATAGTTCTGAGTTGGTCCCCTTCACAAAAAAATGGCCAGTAAGTCTTCACCATTTGCAAAATGGTTGCCATTAGGAAATATAGTTCCACCTTGAAGCAAATAACATCAAGGTCTACTAACATACTTGAAAATAAGGCCCTTTGTTATTTATTTGGACTGTATAATTGTCAGCCATGGCCCAGGTGAGCAATACAGGCTCTTGAGAGCCTCTTGTTTCTTGCATATTTTGATGTCTCTGTGCAAGCAGTGCAATTTCACTTGCAAAGTCTAGATCTTCTAACTTTTTAAGCATAATCCATGTGATACCCCTTTGATTGTTGTTCGTTGTTTCATTCATGACCCAGTCGATACAAAAGGCAGAGATAAGAGGAGAAATTTAACTCCAGTTTTTAGTATGGCTCTATCATTAAAACCGGCGTATAGTGTTTTTATTATTGAGATGAGTTTGTGATGTATACCATAATGGCCAATAATTTTCCAAAGAGCTTGTCTGTTGAAGATCATGTCAAAGGCTTTTGTGAAATCAATATCATTTTTGTGTAGTGCTTATTGCTGCGGTCAAGCAAGTGGCAAAACTTTCAATCTACCGACATTAGAATTTAAACTCCCACGCTCTTAACCTTTCACTGACTAACCGTTGTACAAAGACAACATTGTATACATTTGTCAGGTTTTCACGTCTGATATGTCTACAATGCAGAAATTTGACATCGATGAATCTAACACTGTGTGTAAGCTTGGGTGGTTAATCTTGACTTCATTACATTAAAAGTTTTGCCACTTCCTTGACCGCGGCAATATTTCCATTCATTGCTTATTCCACAATTTGTCGAAATGTAAATATTTGATCAGAACACGTTCTTCCTTTTCTGAATCCTGCTTGTTCTTTACGCAGTATCGGCTCAGCTGTTTCAGACATTATATTTAATATGATGCGACTTGAAACTTTTATTGTCACCTGCAGTAACATCATACCCCTGTAGTTATTGCAATTTGAAAGGTCTCCCTTTTTGGGGCAATTTTACAATAAGACCAGTTTTCCAGAATGATGGAATATCTTCTGTTTCTCAGATTTTTCACAGTATGCATGTCAGTGTGTTTGGTGTCCACTGTTCCTCTGCTTTTAAAAATTTAGCATGTACATGTTTTGATCAAACCCCTGCTTCTTTCCCGTTCTTATATGTTTTGATGGTTACCTTTACTTCATCAACAGGAGCGGGTTGTTTATTAATATGTAACATACTTTGTCCTGGTGTTATAACTGCCTCGTTTTCAGGATCTTCCAAAACCTTTTCAGAGTGTTCTTCTGTCTTTTCAAGTTTTCACCCTCGTTTGCAATAAGATTTCCTTTCAGATCTCTGACTGATAAATTTGCATCTTCGCTAGCCAAGGGTTAAGATCCGGTTACCCCTAGATGGACTGGATCGTAACCTTGGCTAGTGAGGGTGGTAAATTTGATGATTGGCATTTACCAGCAAGTTTTTGTTTTGCATGACTATTGGAAGCTTATATTTCTGCTTCTTCTGACAGTTTTCAGCGCATGACTTCCTGCTTTATCTTGAGCTCTTTTTCATCTCTTTATCAAGTTTTCAGTTGTTCTTGAATTCTGTCAGATCATTCTGCTCGTATTTTCATCTTTTCTTTCTTTCTTTTCTCGACTTTTTGCCATGTTTCCTCTGATATTCATTCTGCCTTCTGTTTTCTCTTTGGGGCAAGCAGTTGTTGCCCATTTTTTAACAGTTTTTTCTCAAATGTACACAAATAAATATCCTTCTATCGTTCCATTTGACAAACCATTAGGTTTGAGTACCTATAAACCGGTCCCAAGTCCGGATGTCTCGAGTTCATATCATTGTTTACGTTTTTCTTTTGTCGTTTATTTTTAAATTTCTTCGTACATGGGTCCTATTATTTGCTCTTTTTCGTAACTTTTCTAAGTTTCAGCCTAATCTTTCCTAGTACCAATGAGTGGTCACTACCAAAATCTGCACTATGTCTTGCCTTGACGACAAGCAGGCTTCTTTTTCATGGAGAAATAAAGGGATATAGAATGGATGTACATGGGACGAAATCCCTATCAATACATTGTAAGATTAAGCAAATGGAGCTACGCTTTCATTGTTGTTCTTCATCTTGAAGTCACCATGAGGCCTTCATCTCCATCTCTTGTTTATAATAATGTGGTCAGTCTGTTTTAGTGTGACCATCAGGAGAGTTCCATATATGTTTGTGGATGTTCTTATGCATAAAGATTGTTCATCTTATAACCAAGTTGTTATCAAGACAGAATGTACTATGTACATGTAATTACATTTACCAAGGCCATGCCTTTCCAAGGAGCTCTCTTTTTTGTTGTTACTTTCAACCTTTGCATTAAAATTCACAGAAGTAGCAATTCGCCATGGACTGGTGTTTTATCTTCTACCTATTGATAGATGTCACAGAAGGGTCTTTTTCCTCTTCCTCTGAGTTTTCAGTTGGTTTACAACATGCTATTGTTGATAATTTAGCAAAATTGGAGTTGTATCTCGCTGATATGATTATTCACTAACCGTCTTCCATTCCAATAGACATTTATGTATTACTTTTGTTGTGATTTTGCTACTTCTTTGTTATGCTGGTCATCTGATCTCCCTGAATAAAGATACTAATTGCATTGATCAATTGCTAGTCCATTTAGTCTCACTAACACCTAACAGAGCCATTTTTGTAGTTAATCATTTCTTTCACAAACCAGTATTCCAATAGGTAGAGATTTGGTACGTTCCAGAATCCATCTCGAAAGATTGTTTTGGTCGAAGGACATCACCTCTCTGGATGCCATCTGCACCCGTCATTCTCCAAGTTTCCTGTGTGATCTCCATTCTTCTCCCTGCATTTTGTTATGTGGAGTTCGTTCATAACGAATTAAGCCTCATTTCGTTATAAGCCTGTTCGTTATAAACGAACTCTACTGTATCTGGTTAAGGTTACTTTAGCAAAAATATTTTAATATGATGCGTTTCCTAGCCTTAAGCATAACCCCTAGACTCTGAGGGTCCGTGGTTTTCTGTTGAGGGTGAACCTCTATCAGATTATTGCTTTACTAAGCAATCGTGCTCATCTAGATGTACACGGATTTTTCCTTCTAGATTTTCAAATATAGCCTTTGGTTTTCCCCAGGTAACCACAAAGCAGTAGAGCTATTTAACCCATAACTTGGACAAGGTTTGTGATAGGACGTGTCCAAACGCCGTGGGACCTGCATTCTGCACCTCTGGGGTCCTTGCTACTTCGAAATAGCCTTAGGTACTGGACTCAAGTTACCATGCACTGCCACGCTGAGTCGATAAAGGAGTCTTTGCTGTAAAGGCTATGTACTGGCAAGGAAAGTTATACACACTCAACTCCCCCTTTCACCTACAAGTAACAAGGTTAGTTACATGATATTTTCGTTGTCGTTGTCGTAATCTTTCTTCCTTCTGGTTGCTGTTGGATTTATTGGTGATTATATGATTACCAGACGTTTTTTTTTTCAATGTTTATTTGATTGTCAGATACCCTTCTTGATTATTTGATGCCCATATTTTTTTCAGTAAATAATTTTTTATTACTTGTTCAGACATGTAAATAATGTATGATTATATGTTCGGACTGGCACACACCGACTGTGACAGGGCCGGATTTTTTGCTGGCGAAGTGGTGGTTTTTACGCGTGGAGCAGATCATGCTTTCCCTTCCAGAGCACCTGGTGATACCTCAGTTTTTGTATGGATTCACACTACTACTGCTTTATATAGTTTTATGGCGTTCTTGTTGTTGTCTTCGGAGTGCTGTCTCGGTTCGTGTTGGATGTGGGTTGCCGTTATTTTGGATTTTTTTTATTTTGGAGTTCCCACTTTCGTCGTTTTTGCTTCGGTATTCACTTGCAGACGTATCCAAAAGGTTATAATGTATAATAATTACTGGATTTATTGTTAACGAGGGCTCATCTGTACGTCGATAACATATTCTCAGATTGACATTTTCGGCAATATGATTTCGGATCAGCTTTTGCCATTTCCAACTATATATAGGAAATAAGGGGCCTGAAATAGCACTATTTAAAATTACTTGAAATTTTCATTTTTTTCGTAAAATTTTGATTGCATCTGCTTGATTATGATTACAGTTCCCTTAACGGTTTAGCCAGCCCTTACAAATTCAGTGACAAGAAATGATGTGAAATCGCCCGTTTTCATTTTTTTAATCTTTTTTATTTTATTGATTTTATTATTATTATTTCTTTACTCTTTTTAGCTCACCTGACCCAAAGGGTCAATGTGAGCTATTGCCAAGTTGGCGTCTTTCGTCCGTCGTCCGTCCATCTGTCCGTCGTCCTTCCGCTAAACTTTTCACATTTTCATCTTATCCTCTGAAACCAATGAAGCAAATTCAACCAAACTTTTCAGGTATGATGTAATGAAGGTCCTTTACTAAGATTTTGTTCCGATCCGATAAAAAAAAGGCGGCCAGCGCTGAACTTCAGTTTAACATTGGACCCTATGAAAAAAAATCACATTTTCATCTACTGCCCTGAAATGGCTGAAGCAAATTCAACCAAACTTTACAGGAATGATGTACTAAAGGTCCTTAACAAAGATTGCTCATTTTGTTCCGATCTGACAAAAACATGGCCGCCAGCACGTAACATGTTTTAATATTGGACCCTATGGGAAAATCACATTTTCATCTTCTCCGCTGAAACCACTGAAGCAAATTCAATCAAACTTTACAGGAATGATGTATGGAAGGTCCTTTACAAAGATTACTCATTTCGTTCCGATCCGATAAAAAACATGGCCGCCAGCGCGGAACTTAGGTTTAACTTTGGACTCTATGGGAAAAAATCACACTTTCATCATCTGCTCTCAAACGGTTGAAGCAAATTCAACCAAACTTAACAGGAGTGATGTACTAAAAATCCTTAACGAAGATTGCTCGTTTCGTTCCGATCTTGCAAAAAACATAGCCGCCAGCATGGAACATGGTTGAACTTTGGACCCTATGCGAAAATCACATTTTCTCCTCTGAAACCACCGAAGCAAATTCAACCAAACTTTACAGGAATGATGTATGGAAGGTCCCTTACAAAGATTGCTCATTTCGTTCCGATCCGATAAAAACATGGCCGCCAGTACGGAACTTAGGTTCAACATTGGACCCTATGTGAAAAATCACATTTTCATCTTCTCCTCTGAAATCACTGAAGCAAATTCAACCAACTATGTATTAAAGGTTCTTTACAAAGATTGCTNCTTGGACAAGGTTTGTGATAGGACGTGTCCAAACGCCGTGGGACCTGCATTCTGCACCTCTGGGGTCCTTGCTACTTCGAAATAGCCTTAGGTACTGGACTCAAGTTACCATGCACTGCCACGCTGAGGCGATGAAGGAGTCTTTGCTGTAAAGGCTATGTACTGGCAAGGAAAGTTTTACACACTCGACTCTACCTTTCACCTACAAGTAACAAGGCTAGTTATATGATATTTTCGTTGTCGTTGTCGTAATCTGTCTTCCTTCTGGTTGCTGTTGGATTTATTTGTGACTATATGATTACCAGACGTTTTCTTTTCAATGTTTATTTGATTGTCAGATACCCTTCTTGATTATTTGATGCACATATTTTTTTCAGTAAATAATTTTTGATTACTTGTTCAGACATGTAAATAATGTATGATTAAATGTTATATGTTCGGACTGGCACACACCGACTGTGACAGGGCCGGATTTGTTGCTGGCGATATGGTGGTTTTTACGCGTGGAGCAGATCATGCTTTCCCTTCCAGAGCACCTGGTGATACCTCAGTTTTTGTATGGGTTCACACTACTACTGCTTTATATAGTTTTTTTTTTTGGCGTTCTTGTTGTCTTCGGAGTGCTGTCTCGGTTCGTGTTGGATGTGGGTTGCCGTGATTTTGGATTTTTTTATTTTGGAGTTCCCACTTTCGTCGTTTTTGCTTCGGTATTCGCTTGCCGATGTATCCAAAAGGTTATAATGTATAATAATTACTGGATTTCTTGCTAACGAGGTCTCATCTGTACGTCGATAACATATTCTCAGATTCCGATGTAGTGTCTTTCATTGTGTAACTTAGAAAATTAACGAATGTACCGTAGAATATACCATTTTTTTCTGGATATAGATGGAAGAATCTAAATCTTTTTATTCAAAAATTGCAGTTTTTATACTAGTATATATAAAAGGCACTCTATAATAACTTTGTTTTGATACTGGTACTCTGTCTGAGCTGCGATGAGACAAGGAGGACTGATATCACATGTTTATGGAATACCTCATTTTTTGCACCGATTTTAGATGGTTTTGTTGACGTTTTCGGCAATATGATTTTGGATCAGCTTTTGCCATTTCAAAATATATATAGGAAATAAGGGGCCTGAAATAGCACTATTTAAAAATTACTTGAAATTTTCATTTTTTTTTTTCGTAAAATTTTGATTGCATCTGCTTGATTATGATTACAGTTTCCCTTGACGGTTTCATGAATGATTTTAGCCAGCCCTTACGAATTCAGTGACATGAAATGATGTGAAATCGCCCGTTTTCATTTTTTTTTATCTATTTTATTTTATTGATTTTATTATTATTATTTCTTTACTCTTTTTAGCTCACCAGACCCAAAGGGTCAGAGTGAGCTATTGCCATCAATTGGCGTCTTTCGTCCGTCCGTCGTCCTTCCGTTAAACTTTTCACATTTTCATCTTATCCTCTGAAACCAATTAAGCAAATTCAACCAAACTTTTCAGGTATGATGTATGGAAGGTCCTTTACTAAGATTTTGTTCCGATCCGATAAAAAAATGGCCGCAAGCGCGGAACTTAGGTTAAACATTGGACCCTATGAAAAAAAATCACATTTTCATCTACTGCTCTGAAACGGCTGAAGCAAATTCAACCAAACTTTACAGGAATGATGTACTAAAGGTCCTTAACAAAGATTGCTCATTTTGTTCCGATCTTACAAAAACATGACCGCCAGCACGTAACATGTTTTAATATTGGACCCTATGTGAAAATCACATTTTCATCTTCTCCGCTGAAACCACTGAAGCAAATTCAATCAAACTTTACAGGTGTGATGTATGGAAGGTCCCTTACAAAGATTACTCATTTCGTTCCGATCTGATAAAAAACATCGCCGCCAGCGCGGAACCTAGGTTTAACACTGGACTCTATGGTCAAAAACCACACACTTTCATCATCTGCTCTCAAACGGTTAAAGCAAATTCAACCAAGCTTTACAAGAATGATGTACAAAAGGCCCTTAACAAAGATTGCTCATTTCGTTCCGATCTGACAAAAACATGGCCGCCAGCATGGAACATGGTTGAACATTGGTCCCTATGCGAAAATCACATTTTCATTTTCTCCTCTGAAACCACCGAAGCAAATTCAACCAAACTTTACAGGAATGATGTATGGAGGTCCCTTACAAAGATTGCTCATTTCGTTCCGATCCGATAAAGAACTTGGCCGCCAGTACGGAACTTAGGTTCAACATTGGACCCTATGTGAAAAATCACATTTTCATCTTCTCCTCTGAAATCACTGAAGCAAATTCAACCAACTATGCATTAAAGGTTCTTTACAAAGATTGCTAATTTTATTTCAATCTGACAAAAAACCGCCGCCAGTGCGGAACTTAGGTTTATCATTGGACCCTAACGGAAAAGTCACATTTAATCTTCTCTGAAACTGCTTAAGCAAATTCAACCAAACTTAACAGGAATGATGTATGGAAGGTCCTTAACAAAGATTGCTCATTTCTTTACAATTCAATAGAAAACATGGCCGCCAACAAGCCACATAGTTTAACATTGGACCCTATGGGAAAATCACATTTTCATCTTCTCTTCTGAAACCAGTAAAGCAAATTCAACCAAACTTTACAGGAATAATAAGCGGAAGGTACTTTACAAAAAGTGCTCATTTCATTGTGATCCGACAAAAAATATGGCCTCCAGTGCAGAACTTAGTTTTACATCTTAGTCGGGTATGTGAAAACCATACTTTTCATTCTTCTCTGAAACTATCCAAACAAATTTAACTTTACTGTATTGGAAGGATGTATTTCAGGTTTTTGCAAAGATTAATTATTTCAACAGGATCAGACAAAAAACACCGGTGCCAATGTAGAACATAGACCCCATTGGTAAAAAGCATCTTTTTGGTCATGCTTGGCATAGAAGCATTTTGTCATGTGAGCGATACAGGCACAGTCTCTGAGCCTCTTGTTTGACTTGATGTGAAAATAATGAAAATTACATTTTAACTTCCATTTATTATTTGTTTAATCCTTGTTCAATTTAATGCAGTTGAATCTTGCTGCGCTCCATTTAGCCCTTGATTTTAATTTGATACCAGTTTCAAATGGCTTTATTTTACTGGGACGTGTTATGAATTACATTTGTTGAAATTGTATCTCATGGTCTGAATTACAACGCATTGATTTTATGAATTCGTTTTCTGACGTCATAAACTTTAGATATCTAGGACACTGAACATTTAATATATAAAAAGCATGTAATTATGATATTCTGATATAAAGGAGACTTATGCACTTATGTTTGTAACACTAATTTTGATTAGTTTTGATTAATTTTTCAAATCCTAAATTCTATTGGATATCTAACACACCACTGAATTATGAAACTTTTCTTAAATATATGCAATGGTAAACTTATGCAGTACTGACATTCCACAATGAAAACAACCTAACTTAGACAATTAAAAATACATGGTAAGCTGTTGAGGAGATAAACTTCAAAATGTAAAGGGAAGAAGCAAGGAAATGGATCGGGTAAATGTCAAGCAGACAACAACCTATTTCTAGGATAAAACGAGAATGCGTCATTCAATCAAAACTGCACAGACATTGGAAGGTCCTGGGGGCAGCACCGAAGTACTGGACTATTTGGCCAATGAATATCATTGGGAGGTAACAGTCCTCCAGCAGTTGCATTGTATCCGTGGCAATAAATATCTAGATACCAAAGTTTCTGTTTATTCAGTTTCTGCAGATGGCCATTTCCACAACTTGTATCTCCTCAGTGCAAATCAAATCAAAACGGAAGACCAAACCCAAAAATGTATGAATGAAACTGATACAGAACAACTATACAAATAAGGTCTAAATGGAAAGCCAGTCCTCATATAGGAAATGCAGTGTGTCCGTTGTTGTTCTTAACATGGTTGTTTTTGTCTTCAAGAATGCTCAACTTGCCAACAATCACTGAGCATTAAAATTTGTTCGTTAGAGACCTTCAGACATCAGACTAAAAATAGTATTTCTGAATTATTCAGTGGCTTTCGGTAACGTATTGGCATTGCTTCGGATTCTTTAGTATGATTTGGTTGGTTTTGCTGTTTTAACCATCAAATTAAATTCAGAAATAAACAATGAATATGTATGGAGTAAATGCAATTGAGACAAAGTCTCTATTCCAAGCAATGGAACAACGCTTAAGGAAACTGTATGACAACTATTATTTTGTGTTAACACTTTGTGTACCTTATTCAATTTAGTCAATACAGTGTTGGCGTATCGTGATCGTGCCACGCTCTGCCAAGCCTCCTTATTTTGATTTGATACCAGTTTCAAATTATAATACTGTACTGAGATGTTCTATATGACTGATGTCGTATTACATTTATTGAAATCGTATTTCATGATCTTAATTGCAACGCATTGATTTTATGAAATCACAATATCTATAAAATAAATTTCTTTAATGACGCCATACCTGTTGATATCTGGGACTCATAAAACACAAGATTTAGAATATTTACCATAAACAGAAATAAAATATTCACCTTACCATTAAACTACACTCCTTTTATAAAATACTCCAAATTCCCGCATTTGAATATCCAGGTATTGAATGGTAAGCTAAAATTTATCAAAGTCAGATATTTGGCGAGTTGACTTTACGTTCAGTATAAGGAAAAAGTTGAGCTTTTGTATGCAATTTTCTTAACATTGCAAAAAGGTATGGTCAATTTTTACGACGTTTTGATATGAGTCATATGTTTGGAAGATCTTTAATTTCCAAGTTTTTGGTGTATTTTGAATGATAGATTTTCACCTAAAAGAAAATGAACGAAGATTAGTACATATTTGTTTTATATTGCTAATTCATAAGAAAATTGAATTATTGGAAATTTTTAGGGTCACCCGGCTCTACTACGTAATGACATAGTACATCGGTATGAAAGCAACCTTACTTAGTCAATTAAATTTAATGCACAATTATGCCCCTGAGGGCTAATAGCATAAACAAAATACATTACACAAATACCATGAACTTATGCAGCCTGGGAGTCCACTTTCCCCAGTATTAATGACTTTTTATAAATGGAGCAACATACTGCATGCATTGAAAAGACGAAATCAAGTTTTTGAGTTGAAGATTTTTGTTTAATTTATTAAAGGTAAGTAGTAAACCGTAGAGAAGGTAAAAGTAAGTTTAATTGAATACCACAGTGACTGTAATTTAAGTTTCTGCATATAGCCATTTCGGCAAAGGCATAGATTGCGAGACAAGCCAAATTGCGAGACAAAAAAATCCAAACTGTGAAAAACCGAAACAGAACAACTAACCGATAAGGTTTCAATGAAGAGCCGACAGAGCTTTTCAAGACGGTGATACTCTTTACTTTTTTACACATATTCTAAAATAAAGATACTGAAAGGTTCCACAGATTTGGTTTTTGGGCCAGCACAGAAGTACTGGACTACTTTGCTGATGGATATCCTTTGGAACTAAAACTGTCCACCAGCAGTGGTATCGACTCCGTATTAATAAATAACTAGATACCAAAGTCCCCGTTTATTATACCTCCACCATAGCGGGCGGCATATAGTGATTATGGAGTCCGTTCGTCAGTTCGTCTGTTCGTCCGTTATTCCGTCCTCCATAGGGTACATACTTTGTGGCGACAACTCCTCCTAGACCACTCAGTGGAATTCAATGAAACTTTCACAGAATGATCAGTATATATTGCCATCGTGCACCATCTATAAAAATTTTATATGTTTTGATTTTTTTATTTTACTGGATTTTTTTATACGACCGCAAAAAAATTTTTGAGGTCGTATATTGGTATGATACTGGCGGCGTCGTCGGCGTCGTCGGTGTCGTCGGCGTCTGTAGACTCTTCGTTTCCGTGCGATAACTTCAATTCTAGTTGATCAATCCTTATGAAATTTTAACATAATGTTGCTTGTCGCAAAAGGAAGGTTGGGATTGGTTTTGGGTATTGTGGCCCCGCCCGTTTTTTTAAAAGGGCCAAAAAGGGCCAAATTAGGTGTTTTCATATATTGGGCTGTAGAATATTTATTATTTATCGGATTTTGATGGGGTTTCTTTCAGTGTGATCCTAAGGAAATTTGGAATCGGACGTATGTCAACAGATTTCATGTCACATGTACCGTTAATGAGATAAATGGGTCCCAAAAGGGGGAAATCTCAAAAATCTATTTTTTTCATTTTTTTTGTCCGATTTTGATTCAGTTTTTTTCATTAGATTCCTTATGAAAAATTAATATGGCGCTCAGCTTTTATATTTTTGGTAATTTGTTTCCTTTCCGAGCTATGAGGGGCCGAACGGGGCCAACATTGCAAAATTTGCTGATCACCTGAAATTTTTATTTTCTATCTGATTTCGATGGGATTTTTTTCTTTGAATTCCTCTTGATATAAGCTTTCAGTAGTATGTCAACGGATTTTGCGTAGCTCTTACCGTTTCCGAGCTACAAGGGGTCAAAGGGGCCAAAATTGCAAATTTTTTAAATATGTGAAATCTTTATTTTCCATTGGATTTCGATGGGGTTTTTTTCTTTGAATTCCTCTTGATATAAGCTTTCAGTAGTATGTCAACAGATTTTGCGTTGCTCTTACCGTTTCCGAGGTACAAGGGGTCAAAGGGGCCAAATTTGCAAATTTTCGAAATATGTGAAATCTTTATTTTTCATCGGATTTTGATGGGATTTTTTTCTTTGAATTCCTCTTGATATAAGCTTTCAGTAGTATGTCAACAGATATTGCGTAGCTCTTACCGTTTCTGAGCTACAAGGGTCAAAGGGGCCTAAATTGCAAATTTTCGAAATATGTGAAATCTTCATTTTTCATCGGATTTCAATAGGATTATTTTTTCTTTGGATTCCTCTTGATGTAAGCTGTCAGTAGTATGGCAGAGGATTTTGCGTAGCTCTTGCCGTTTTTGAGCTACAAGGGATCAAAGGGGCCAAAATTGTAATTTTCGAAATATTTGAAATCCTTATTATTCATCGGATTTTGATCAGATTTTTTTTTCTTTGGATTCTTCTTGATATAAGCTTTCAGTAGTAAGTCAACAAATTTGGCATAGCTTTTCCGGTTTCTGAGCTAAAGCAAAATTGCAACTGATTCAAGCTCTTTATTGTGTCCATTTATTTACTATTCCTCATTCATTTGAATTGCACTCATATTCAAATTTCAGTATTCGACATGCTGCGGTCGTATCATGCTGCGCTCGGCGTAGCGCTTTATTATTTTTGGAATCAAATGGGGGGTATGTATTTTACTGAACTTTGCTAGTTCAATAGATGGTCATCTCAACAACTTATATCTCTTTGGTGAATATCAACATTTGAAATAACAATCCCAATAAACAGGTGCGCCAAGTCACATGATACGCCCATCGTCACCCCCTTTCAAAACTTTAAGTGATTTAAGTAAGGGGTTCTCAATTCAGGAGCACCTATAACTGCCTAATTAAGCTTGATATCTCATAAAAAAATCAATCTGCAAAGTTTGAAGTGAGCTTATCAAATTACTTATCAGTTTAGAGTGCGACATGTAAAAAATTGCCTTAAATTTGACGAATAAAAGTCCTATAACTATTGCAACAAAAATCGAAATTTTCACGAAAAAGTATATAGATTGTGTGGCCATCATACTTAATACCTCTACAAAGTGTGAAGAGTATTGGCCAAAGGGTTGTCAAGTTAAAGCGCGACATGTAAAAAAATGACTTAAACTTAACGAATAAAGTCCCTTAACTCTTGCAAGAAAAATCTAAATTTTACTAAAAAGTATACAGATCTTAAAGCTATTATACCCAATTCCTCTACAAAGTTTGAAGTGAATTGGCCAAAGGGTTGTCAAGTTAGAGCGCGACATATGAAACTGGCTGACAGACGGACGGACGGACAATCGGACATCGGTATACCATAATACGTCCGTCATTAGACGGGTGTATAAAAATGTATTAAAATGATAAAGAACCACTAAACAAGCAGGGTCGAAATGCAACTCGAATTTACCAAAGAAGAAATGCATAGTGACAATTATTGTGTTCTAAACGATGTTGTTTGATCTTCAGGAACTAGTATTCTTAACTTGCTCACCACTACTTGCATTTGAAATAGTATGAGACTTAAAATCAGACCTCCTATAGAACAAACTAGAATGTTTGAATTACTTGTCGTCAGTTGATCTGTGACTTCGTATTGTTACTCCGTTGTTTTGAACTCTTTAAGTAGAGTTAGTTTGGTACTGCTGTTCCCAATACTTAATTGAATTCAAGAAACTTTATGACAACAATAACTTTTTAGCCTTATGCACCTTGTTCAGTTTTGTGGGTGTATTGTGCTGCACTTTATCTAGCCTTTTGAGTGTGGTCGTATCTTTCTGCTCTCTATCTGGCTCTTCGTTTGAATTTGAATCCAGTTTCAAATTACAATATTGTATTGAGACTTTTTATGTGACTGGTGTTGGATCACGTTCATTGAAATCGCATTTCATGATCTAAATTAAAACGCATTGATTTTTGAAATCACAATATCTTTAACTTAATTTCTGACGTCATAAACTCTTAACTTCTAGGACACTGAACAATTTATATATAAATGGCACAAATATCTAGGACGCTGAATTAAGAAACATTTTTTACAAATGACATGATATTCAACAGTGAAAGCAACTTAGACGATTGAAAGTCAATAGTAAACCGGTTTGGGGAATACAATTTTTAAAAGTGAGAACAAGCAATCCGGCCAAACTTCATTTTCAGTTGATGGTCACATCGACAACTCAAGTATCGTCAGTGCAGATAAAATCAAAAACAAAACAAAAAACAAAATGAATTAAAATGTATAAAAGAAACAGAGAGGACAACCAAGTAAAAAGGTCTTCATGAACAGCCAAAAAAAAATGAATAAATAAGGACAGAGCTCTGCAAGAGGGAGATACTACTGAGTTTTAAGGAATTTAAAATTAAAATAACATGATTTTCCATCGTATTTGCGAGCATAAAAGATCTGGAATCTTTGTAGCTGAATATCCTTGGGGAGTAATAGTCCACTTGTAAAGGCATCGACTCCATAGTCATAATTAGCAAGTTTCGAAAGTTCCTGTTAATTCAGGTTTGTACATGGCCAATCTCAACAACTTGACTATTAGCGTTCAGTTTACTGGAAAGGAAATATACGGTTTTCATTGTTCATGATGACTTCAGCAAGAATTCTAAACTTGATCGCAGTTGCTGGTATTTTAATTTGAAATGGGACTTAAAATTGTCAACTAGACAACATACTTGATGAAGATGAAGAACAGTAATAAAAGCGCTGTTCCTTTGCTTGTTTTTACCATGTATTTTTAGAGACTTTGTCTCGTGCATTTACTCTATATCCTTTCTTTCACCAATGAAAAAGAAAAGACACCAGGAAAAGACATATAATGACAAAATGTCAATCATAGACAAGCTATAATCTCCGAGTCAGTAAAGGTAGTTGTTTCGATAGATTTATCCTTCTTAAGATTGACCAAGAAAGGAGCTCTGGTAGAGTTGTTTGCCAGACAATGCTAATACAATGTAATGTCAAACATATAACATAAAGTTAAGAAACGATGGTAATAACACGGGCTCCGCAGCTCTCAGAAAACCCGGAGCCCATGTTTTTGGATCCTAAAGCCCTGTGAGCGGAGCCCTGGTGTTCGAGTCCCGGCGGAGCCTAACTTTCAAAAAAGTTTGGAACCCGGAGCCCAGAGAACGTGTTATTCCCCTAAAACAAGTTGCATATTCTCAAAGTCATATTTTTGTCTTTTAATGTTCAAGCAATAGTTTTGGTCCGATTTGTTGACGGCAATCAGTTTTTATACTCTTGATGCTAATAGCGGATTTATCGTCTCCTGTCTAAGTTACACAGTAATTTGATATTTTCGTATTCTCCTTTGCGTTATCTGCCGTGAACCACGTGCAGGACACCATAGTGATGATCAGGAGAAATTAATTGGATGAAATGATCTATAAAACTACAGATATATCGGTTTTGTCTGATTAAATATTGGATTATGACTATTTTTGGATTACTTCCCCACTGAACATTGTATTGTTTCTTTTCCCGTTTTTATTGCTTTCGTAAATATAAATGGTTGATTTGATGTTGGAATTCAAAGTTTGCAGCAAAAAAATCTTTTAATCAATAACCAGGAAAATGTGACAAAATTTCCAAGTTTCTTCGCATTCACCACGGGATTTTATTTGTATTCAAATTCACTAACACTTTGGATCCTGTTGTCGTTTAATTTTCAGTTGTTGGGTGTCGTGTCGTAAAAACTTTGACATCTATATTACTTAATTTTTTTTATATGTTTATTAGTATCACACTTTGGGAGGCTTATCAAGTATTCTTTTGCTATTGCCGTTGCGACTCCTTCAAATTTCATAGATGCATAAATGGTGAAACGATCGATCATCTACTATTAAAGCGTTCTTAGCTCTTTTAGTTATCTTAACATTATCCTATCACATTACAGGTATCTATTTCTGCTAAATAGATTTAAACATGAAAGTTGCACATCAAAACGAATTTGAAGTTTTATAATGCACCAGATATGAGCAATCATATTTATTCACTTATATTTACACCTAAAATTGCAACCATTTATATTTTTACACATGTGAATTTCGGTATCTGTGCCCTTGTTTTCAGCTCAACATTTGCGTCCACCCAAACCTTCCCAATCCAGGCATTTCAATTGATATAAAAATTCTTAATATATATAGTTTGCATTTTTCTTGGTGTTTTGTTTAAGGCTACCCCTTTCTCTCTTTAGGGATACGACTTGTTCTACGAGGCAAGGCCCATGTCGAATGGAGGATTACAAAAGCTGGAGAGAGGAGAACAGTAAGGGATGATGAATACTATATCGACGAGAAGAAAGTCATCTGGGGTAAAGGTATGCATTACAAGTGTTATTTGTTTATCAAAATACAAAAATAGCAAAATGGCATAATAAACCGAGAAAATGTTGTTATGCTGTACACGACGTATTTCTAGGAGTAACTTCTCATCAGCAGAATTAGTATCGAGAAAGCCATAACCCGTAAAAAGTCGGAAAAAAGTACTGGTTACAAAAAAAAATCGAAGTAGGGGGACACCCCAGTCCAAACCGAGTGCAATACACGGAATGAAACCACAATATTTTCAGTGGCTAGATTTTAATAAAAACAGTAAATTTAAAAAATTGAGTAAATTTTGTGTTCAGAAAAGTCTGACTGCTAGGCTTGTGAAAACTGCTTCTAATATCTGCTCATCATATATAAAATTGTGAGTAAAATATGCATTGCATCTACGGTGCATCTACGGTGTCGAATATTTATAGGAATAACTAGATACCGAAGTTGCAGTGAATTTAGTTTCTGCATATGCGCATTTCGACAACTTATGTCTCTTCAGTGCAGATAAAATCAAAACGTTTGGAAGTCCATAAAATCAAAGATGTCAAAAAAGCTGATAGAGAACAAAAGACCCAATATGATCTAAATGTAAAGCCAAAATCAGCAAAGGACAGAGCTTTGCACGAGGGAGATACTCCTTAGTTTTCAACATTTACTAGAATTTAGATATTGCAAGGTTCCAAAGGTTCCAAGGAAATGTACACATTTTCTGGTGTGTTTACGGTAAATATATATAGTACAAATATGCTTATGGTTAACAGAATCTAAATTTTGATAGACTGTTTAACTTACATTTATATTTGTTTTTCAGATAAACATGAAGATGGTGGTATACCTATTATGCCGAGAGGTAACCACAGGTATAACTTCCAGTTTAAGCTTCCAGAAAGTGCCCTTCCTTCATCATTTGAAAGCAAGATAGGAACGATCCGATACTATATCCGAATGACAATGGACATTCCGTACTCCTCTTCTCCACAGGGAATCAAGTACTTTACCATCGTTGGTCCTCATATTGACTGCATGGACGATAAGTATTTGGTAATATCAAAGTTCTAGATTTTTTTTCAACAATGCTTTGCATTTGAGAATGAATCTTTAAATAAAAATGCTTTACACTCAATAGACATTTATGATAAATAATTATTTTTTTACAAATTCTGTCAGGTCTTCAAAACATTTTATTTATATATTATTTATGATTTAATTTAATTAATTACGTATACTTTACGAAGTGATTTGTCTCGGAATTGCAACTACAACTATTTTTTGCCATTCATTTTTAAGCGCATCTGTAATTATTGCAAACCGGATTTCATCTAAAAAAATTAATGTCTGCAGCTTTATTCACAAAATAATGCTGAAAGTTAATTATATGAGTAGTGTGTTGCATTCATATGAATATAAATTGTCACCTTTTGTTTTCTAAGTCATGAACACATGCAAACGAATATACAGTAAAATGGATATGTGCAAATGTTACCCAGTTTTGAAATTTCGACAGTGGGTTGGTAAATCAAGGACTTATAATTATAAGTCTTATTTATGGAAATGTGGCTTTTGCACAGACTTTGTTTCATTCGAAAATTGCACTCTCTTCCTCTCTTATGCCAACTGTACCATCTCACTCTCCTCTTCTTAGAGAGGGAGCAATTTTTGAATGAAACAAGTGTCCGCGGGCTTTGGGAGAAATTGTAAATTTGGCTTTATTTTTTTTTAATTTAATATAATTTAATATATTTAAATCTTTTGGAAATTATTTAGAGTTATATTTAGTATAATACCCTTATTTATGTCTGTATTTTATACTTCGGATGTCTTAACCTTTTAGCTCTCTAATGTTTTCTCTTATGTATAATATTGTGTCGACTCATTTGGAAAATAAATGTTTATAACATAAATATTTTATATCATTTATCGTGTCTGAAAATCAAACCCCTTTGATTATCCATCTAAATTCAGGTTTAGAAATAATAAACTAAGTGATGTGGTATTAAGTATTGATTTATAATAATTTTACAGACTCCCACTAGAGCAAGCGATAAAAGAAATTCCTGTTGTCTGTGTTGTAACAGGGGACCAGTCAGCCTTCAAGCAGAGCTGGAGCGAAGTGCCTATTGTTGTGGAGAAAATATCAGATTGAAAACAATGATACAAAATGGCAGTGCACAAAATGTTTGGTTATTTTGTAAATTGGTCCAGGTATGCTTTTTAATAAATGGAATTTAAAAAAAATGATACTAAAAAAGGTATTTTAATTTGAAGTCAATATTATTTTCGTGATTTTTTTTTATTAGTCTTCGTGTTTGGTGAATAGCGCCGCAATTGGTCACGTTTAAAATAACTAAACCTAAAATTGCATATGAAAATTTAACAAAGAATTACTTGTTAATTGGCAATTCGTTAAATAATCAACTAATTAAAATCAATAAAAAGAAACAACAATAATAAAGTTGACACTTAACGCTTCACGATATACTCAACAGCTGAGTTAATTAAGTAATAATTGATCATCTCAGTTTTACTCGTGGCTGAATTTAAAATTAACTTGTCACCCAATATATAACCAATAAACATGTACACTTTGAATAAAAATAAATTGATTAATGTAATTGAAAGCAATGGATTCTACATCATTGGTTTTGAAATTAACAACCGCTGAGAGATGTATTCAAAAAGCATGCGAACAGATGATTGTCCTTCATGATAAACTTGGTGGACTGCGAACAAGATATGAACGCGCAGTAAAAGTAAATATGCGCTGCTTCCGGTATCCTTTACGCATGAAAATCGTCACAGTTGAGGGTTTTATAAACATGTATTACGAATATATTGTTGCGAAGCAAAAGGAAGTTGACAACTTGAGATTTATTGTATTTGGGGAGGAACCGTCATACAGTACCGACGATGAGGATTTTACTGAATACACGACAGCTTAGTGAGGTTTCGCTAGCATATCATATCTTAAGTTCTCGGTTCACTGAAGAAATTGTGACTATTTTGAATAGAAGATCTGATCAGTGTCGGGAAATTTATTGATGAGTATGAGAAGAAGGAAAAACAGAACGACATAAAACAGATGGCGGATGCATGTATGGGTGTGGTCCAGTCAAAACCTTCTGGAAATTAATAGACATTGGCATGGATAGGAAAATGTTCAGCTTGAGTATGAGCAACGACTTCATTCAGTATCACAGACAACAGTTTTAGTATCATAGACAACAGTTTTAGTATCACAGACAACAGCCGTTTGGTATCACGGTAGAGAGAGACTTAATGACATTCTTATTACAGCAAAGATTATGTCTGAAATAGGCAACCAATCACAAATGAAATGGTAAAGATGGAGTGCAGTATCAGATTTTGGTGGTAATAACTGAAATTGAAAAGCGAATGCAATGGATGAGTGCCCAAAAATATCTATGCAAAGCCAATTGACATCATTTCACCAAAAAATTGTTAATGAGTAATTTGTATTTTGAATGTTTGGTTCATTAAAATATTGCAGCAAAATGTTCATTTTAATATGCCGTTTTTAGTTTTCACAAAACGATAAATTAGTACTTATTCAGTATTTCGAAAATTTTGTTAAATCCTAAGGAGTATCTCCTTCTTGCATAGCTCTGTCCTTATATAATTTTGGCTTTCCTATTTAGATTCTATTGGTAATTTGTTCTCTATCAGCTTTTACACCCATTCCGGTTCATGAATTTCCAAATGTTTTGATTTGATCTGATGAGACATAAGTTGTCGATATGAGCATATGCAGAACCTTAATTCACAGTAACCTCGGTATTTTATGATTTCTTACCCCAGTCGCATTTTTTTCATAGAGGATTGCATGCAGGGTAAGAGGAAATCATCGTATTATCAACAATTACATAAAATAGTTAATTAAAACCACTTTAAACTAAGTCTATGAAATATATACTATTTCCGAGGGTCCTCATGGGGGGGGGTCCTAGGAATCAGATAATCATTAAATTTTTGCCTTGGTAATCAAATAATCATTAAATTTTTACCTTGGTAATCAATAAATTTTTTGGCTTAGTAATCAAAAAGTATATAAAAATGCAAGCTAATAATCAAATAATCATTAAATAAATTCACTCGTAATCGAATAATCATTTTAAAAATGCCCTGATAATCAGGTAATCAAGAAACCCATGACGGGCCTCATTTCCCATGCAAAACATCAGAAGTAAGATTGTACAATGTTACCCTTACATCGCTTTCATAGAGGAACATTTACTTCGTATGCTATCTTGTTTATTGTTGCTGTAATTGTATCTTCTTCGTTCCCCTAATGTGTTTGTTAGCTTTGCCCTTCCCTTGTTCTGATAGTTAGGTTAGAAGTTCATGTTCCTGACTCCTTTACACTCAAATCCGATATCTGTCGTGCCTTTAATCTGATTGAATATTATATTTCCAATTATTCTGAACGTAGTGTAATATTATCGTCAACTGAGGCTTTTTGTAATCAATAAGTAGATACCGAGCAATAGACGACAATAACCAGGGAATTTGAATCTTGTAACCAATAAATAAAAATTGCCGTCAGGGAATTAAAAGATTACGACTTAATATGAATAGCAGCGGTCCTCAGTTTCCATATATCATACAGCTCTTATAAACGATTTCTTTGTAATAATGCAACTTATATCATTTACAGTACAGAATGAATAACTTCTCTGGCGTCTTGTATTCATAAAAAAACATTAAGTAATCAACATTACATGTTGATATAACGACTCACATAGTCTGTAACGTAAATGCATGTTATCAAAAGATTCTTTACAACATGGCTGTGGACAAGTTAGAAGTAAAATAATTAAATTAGAGAAAGTTATGTTTTTATTGATAAATTTGTTGTCATTTCATACATGCTGTTATGATGTATTAAGGAAAAATATTGATGGAAATGTCTGCATTGGAACAAAAAAAATACAATCTGAAAAAAGCGATTTCTGTAGACTAATGGCTTAAACTGTACCAAAATCAATGGTATAAACTTGCTTTATCTCGAATAAACCTGACTTGTGGATTAGGCAAACCTGTTAAAAAATCATATTGCATGATACTAAAAAAGATACATACTCGAACAATTTGGTCGAAAAGTAATGTGTCACCGAACTTGTTTTATTTTATCAGCAAAAGCTTCCGAAAATAGCAAGATTTTCAACCTTTTAAGGTAGTTGCCAACGTTGATTTCTGACATAGAAAATGGACCATCAGTGCTTGTATCTCGAAATCAAGGGCATGAACCTGTTTATTGTCAACAATCGACCTAGTGTTGATGATCAACTTTTCTCTTATTCTCATGCTGTTCTCGTTAATGTCAACGCATGGGAGATCAATAGCGTTCTCCAATATATGGGTTAATTGTTCTCGCAATTTGATTGGATAGTGAAAAGTTTACGAATTTTTTCTTCAAATAGCAGAATCATACCTTAAATAAATTCATATCGAGTATAAATCAATGTAAAAAGTATTTACTCAAAGCATACATTGTTTATTTATATTGAATCACCTATGATCGATTTGCATTCTCTGTAAATTTCATATCCGGTGACGTCAAAATAATGATCGTAGAGGCCCGCGACGGGGTAGAAACTTAAAAACGTGAAAAAGTCATTAATTTTAGAATTAGAGAAATAAAATCTATCATTTACAAGTCGTTGATTATCATAGTTGTACGGTCTCAAGGGTAAACATAAAAGTTCTCGCTAAAGCTCCAACTTTTAAAGTTTAACCCTTCCGACAGTAGAACTATGATAATCAACGACTTGAAAGGATAGATTTTATATTTCTGAAAGGACGTATAATGATTATCGTTATACGTCCTTGGTTTCTGCAGATGGTCATTCCAAAAACGAATGTCTTCAGTGCAGATGAAATCTAAACAATTTGAAAATCAATTATTATTTATGAAGCCATACTTAGACCATTCCCTCTTTTTGATTAATTATTGTAATCAATATGTTGATGTATAAATCTAATATCAAATATTACTTATGTATATATCTAGTTAATTGCAACGTTAATATGAGACATATACACATTAATTGCTAAAATGGAAAAACAATGCCCATTATATTATATTCGAATCCACTATATTATCAGTAATCAGATCATGCAATTTCCCGTTAACGTGTTGCACTGAAATCTGATTCATCATTCCTCACATGTAAAAGTGACTTTTTCCAGGAAAAATCTGGTATTTATTTTCAAATTCCCTGGTGCGATCAGGTATAATAAGTATTATTTTCTAATAAATGACGTCATGTTTCGGGTGATTTCGTTCATATGAATCCCGGCAATGAGAAATATCGGTATGTTATCTCCCTGTACAAAGTTAGTAATATTTCGTTAAAGTGGAGATAATTTTCATTTAAAAATTAAACGAAGGTATTGATATGCTAATTAAAATTATCTCCACTTAGAACAATACAAAACTAACTTGGTACCGGGAGATAATCGACCGATGTTTCTCGTAGGTGCTCCTTATGAATAACTTGTTAGGAGCTAGCCGAATTTGTATCCTGATTCTGAAGAACGATGCATCAGAGTAAACGGTTACTTTAAGAACCTTTTATATATTTGTTCTCTATCAGGTCTTTAATACGAATGATGCTTTTTGGTCTTCCGTATTTTTTTTACCTGCACTGGAGAAAGTAAGTTTTCGAAATGGCCATCTGCAGAACTAAAATTAACTGTAATATCAGTATTTTTATTTTGGAAAATTGTATTCCGACGTTCCATTTTCATGGAGACTCCTCTGTGCATTTTAATTTCACAACAACAACAAACGAAAAACAAAAAACAAAAAACAAAAAACAAAAGCAAAAAATCAAAAAAACAAAAAAACAAAAAAAATAAATAAATAAATAAATACATATCTTTATTGAAGTAGGTGGCCCCCTTGCACCAGTCCTTCAAAATGTCGTATAGAATATCAAAAGTCACAAAAAAGGTTTATGAAGAAAACAGTAACTCGTGGTAATATCTTCAGCTTTAACAAAATAGTAAATGACAAATATCCACAACATTTAATATCTCATGCTAACGCAGAACTAGGTCAGTACCTATACTTCGAGTCATTACGGTTAAGTGCAACGTCTGAACAGTATTTTGGTTAAAAAGTTGTATGTTTATGAGAGTAAACGTGATTGCATTAATCTCATCGAATGATTCGAACAGATTCCAATTGATAGAGTAAATGGTTGTGTCACAGCCGTTTTCGAATACTTAACATAAGTGCAACGGTCTAAGACAACTAGTAAAATGGACTTAGACTAATGTATAGACTATTTTACGAAAGGATATGGAGTAAATGATCATGAGACCTTCATACATATCTTAACGCTAAGTGCAATAAATTTTAATGAGCTGTATGACCATTTCGGAAATTAATTCCTCATCAGCAGCACTAGAACCCAAAAATAGGAAATCCACTATTTCAAAAAAATGTTTAAAATGCATAACTAGTCTACATTTCCGTAGAAAATCAATCCATTAGAGGCACACTCGTACTTTTGTCTTTCTTGATTTTTGCAAGTCGGGATATCCGGAAAAATATCTACAATATCAACTAACTCCCCCACAAACAAGCTATATACTATTTCTCTACTACAAATCGTTTCGCTAATTTTTTTTATGATTATAGACTTCATAAAATATGAAATCGATACATGAACAATTTATAAATAATTTAAATGTATTATTTTATTAGATTTAGAATTCTATATTCACCTTACTTTGACTTTTTTTTGCCAAGATATGTCTTCTTTTCAGCACGTGGACTTTTTTATCAATAAAGGTGTTCTGGGATTAAGCAAGGCGGTTTCTCACAGAGTTTGGGAATATAAAGGAGATGATGTTCGACCAGACCATTCTGAGAAGTTTGACAACTTGTGCAGTATATTACAAGTTCCCATCATGCCCCCAACAATTCTTCTGGAGGTTTGCAGTGTTATACAGATCTCTTACCAATTACAGGTAAGGTTTGATTCGCAGTGTTATACAGATCTCTTACCAATTACAGGTAAGGTTTGATTTGCAGATTTATACAGATATCTTATCATTTGATTCGCAGTGTTATACAGATCGCTTACCAATTACAGGAAAGGTTTGATTTGCAGTGTTATACAGATCTCTTAACAATTACAGGTAGAGGTTGATTCGTAGTGTTATACAGATATACCTTGTCAGACCACGGATGATGGTGTTTGTAAAATAGTAGACTGTTTTCAGGTTCGAAAGGGGTTTGCCAAAACATAAACAAAAACCTTTTTTTTTAATCATTTTTTTACATTTACACTATATACCCATTGATTTGGGAAAAGGAAATTGATTTATGTCTTCTTTTTAAAAAACAGTTTTGTTTTAAAAATATGAGAAAAACTTACATTTGCTCATAAGGGAGAGATAAGTATAGTCTGACGCAGGATTTTTTTTTTACCTCAGCCAGATTTTCAACCCACATTTTGAGGAAAAGTTGGGCCATTTTTATTTCAAAATTCTCACAAATAAGGGTAAATATAAGAAATTTTGTGATTTTCAAATAACAATTATATAAAATTTACTGATCATTCGGTACTACTGCCTTACCAGGAAGGAGCTGACAAAATTCATGAAATTATATATGGCATTCCCAAAGTACTCATATTTTTGCAAAAATCATTGTTCAATGACGATACCAAAATGCCTTCACAAAAATTGCATGATCATGAGGCTAAATTTCAGATTTATACAAATTATCTGTATATAGAAAAACGTAATGCAAATTGGTCACAGATAAAATTATACAACATTATAATTATATGCAAACAATGAAGGCATATTAAATAAATGCTCATGAGACAAATACATGGTAAAACAAACTATGGTACAATATTTTACGAAAGGATATGGAGTAAATGCACATGAGACCATAACACATTATGTTAATTCCATCTGCAATTTTGATGAGCTGTATGGCCATTTCAGAAATGAATTCCGCATCAGCAGCACTAGAACCCAAACATAGGAAATCCACGATTTCAAAAATGCTTATAACGCATAAAGCCAAACAAAATCCGAATAATCAGTAATATAAAATATATAGCCAAGGATAAAACTACGATGGAGGGAGTTAAACCTTATAATTTAGAATTCACATACATTTACAGTTGTAAAGACAGTGTACACATGAGATATAATCTCATGTAAAAGTACACCATATCTAAGAAAAATAAAGAGCATAGATCGCTTTCATAGTTAATCCTCATCTTGAAGTGACCATGCATGAGGCCTTCAACAATGATTTTTGCTAATACCTCATAGTACGTTCAAGGCCGCCTTAGCACCAATGTCAGTGGAATCCATCGCTAGATACCTCCATGTGTCTTTCCCTTTGTTCAGTGATCCGGAATGGCCAACAAACATAAAATAGGCGTCAGAGTGTTCCTAGAATTGTTGTCATTCGTTGCCCGACAAAAACACTAACAGGAAACTTTCACGAACTGTTTAAGATTGTGTTGATCTTCTAGGCGTTGGCTGAAATATGGAAAACAGCATCAGCAATAATTTTATGAAAATGTAAAAAAAAATATTCTGCATGAATTCTAAAAAATATTGATTTTGATGTGATTGATAGATTGCCTTTGAATAAGCTTTAGTAATTTTTGATGATATGTAGTACTCATATGAATTAGCTATAATTGCATAAGTCACCATCATGGCAAAACTAGTAAATTCTATTGCAAGTATCTAATAGAATTTCAATCTTCTTGGGTATTAATTGTTTGAAGCTGAAACTTATTATGTGAATTGTTGTATGATATTTCTCCTGAATATACTACTAAGTCATTCAAGTCGACCATTTCCAAAACAATGAGCAGAAATCAGAATAAATACGTTGTCCTTCCATTTAAAAATTAAGTTCTCGCAATAAGATATGTTCTAAAAACAAAATATTGTAGAATGATTTTTCCATTTCAATCGGTTTTATAGTATTTATATTCCAGTTAAGTCTTTTTTGTCTCGGAGATGTGTAGATCGGCATGAAAAGCCATAAAGATTGTGATTGGCATTAAAAAGCCATAAAGATTGTCATCATACAGAACGTTATTTTGCCTAAAGTGTCTTCTACTTTTTCATCTTTTTTGGACTTAAACTGAAAGGTTTACTTTCTTAAAACATTACAGAAGTAAATGAGAACCGAACCGTCAATCTAAAACGAACAATACAAAGACAATGGCAACATCGGAAAAACAAAGAAACAGTAATATCATAATCACGGCACAGAAAAGAAAAATGAAGACAGACACATACTAGTATAAAAAATGAACAACACGGTCCCTTCCCAATTAAAAAACCATTGGTGAGATCAGATGCACCGGTAGAGTAAGCATCGCCTACTTTTACAATTTATACAAAAGAATAGCATCATAGATAATGGATTGCTGCAGAGTGATACTATATGGTAAGCGATAATTAAAGCTTTTTTACGAGCAACATAGATGATTTTGACAAGATGTAGTACTGGAATATAAATAAGAAAAACTCTGTCTATCCTCGCCAGGCCTCGGGAGCTGAAGAAGTGGTTTGTTTGGGTTTCTGGTTTTATATTTGTATAATCTGTAATTACCTCTGTATAGACGTATTTAATCCATTCCAGTTTCAGTGCTTATAATTGGTGTAACTAAACATGTTTTCTTCAACCAATCGTCTTCTGTCCTCATTTTCCAAAGATCTTTATAAACAATTTCTACTTGAAGCAGACATTTAGGATTATTTACTGTCTTTATCAGCAAACCAGACTGGCATCTGGCCAAATGTATAATTTTTTTTTCTAAGAAAATACCGTTTTCATTAATCTGTTTTACTGGGCTGCAAGATTGACTGGACAGTAAAGTTAACTACTCGTGTATCACCGCCATTTATGTACAATTACCACTGTAGTGAAAACGTCATACATTAGCCAAAATTACCATGCACTTAATTGGTTATTGACCTAAGTCACTGCTAATGATATTAATTTACAGGCAGCTGTAGCTATAAATACTAACTATAAATCATTGATATAGTTACGACTGATAAAACCCGACCCTAAAATTGAATGACAGTTGATGGTCGATAAATCTGCTCATTTTGACGAAAATAAACATCCAAGCTATTGTAAGCGTCAAATTATTGAAAATTGACAAGTTTTAAGTTCTATGCCTCGAATTTCACCTCTATTTATAGACAAGTTACAACATGGTGGCATGTATTTACAACATGGTGGATCGATGTTTGCTAATAATTGGTGTGGAGTGAATGTATAAATGAGACAAAGTCTCTACAACTTAATTGAAAAAAACAAACAATGGATTAATGCTTTATTGTTGTTCCTCATTTTGAAGTCACAATGAGGCATTTAACAATGAGCTTTGCTCATACACCATAGTAATAAGTTCAAGCAATCCCATAAGCACCGGTTTAAGCGGAAATCATTGCTTAATGTCGAACAATGCTATATGATTGTCTTCAATCATGGATGCAGGTCGTCAACAAACATTAAATCATGGGAATGTGTTCTTACAATCGCTGTCATTAGTTGCCAGCCTTAAAGACTGATAGAAGGTAAAAACAACATATAAAGAACCGAACGCATACATCAAGTCAAATACTAAAAACCTGGCATACTAACAAAATTAAGTTTTGAAATTGTTTACTGAATTGTAAGATTGACTAGACAGTAAAGTTAACTACCCATGTAACACCGCCATTTATGTACAATTACCACTGTAGTGAAAACGTCATACATTAGCCAAAATTACCATGCACTGAATTGGTTATTGACTAAAGTCACTGCTAATACTGTATCAGTTAGATATTAATTTACAGGCAGCTGTAGCTATAAATACTACCAATAAATCATTTATATTTACGACTGATAAAACTCGACCCTAAAATTGAATATCGGTTTTAAGACAGTTGATGGTCGATAGATCTGCTCATTGGGACGAAAATAAACATCCAAGCTTTTGTTAGCGACAAACTATTGGAAATTGTCTTGTTATAGATATATGCCTCTATTTTCTCCTCTATTTATAGAAAAGAGTCTGTTCTTTTTTTCACTTCATCTATTTGACACATGGTGGATATAATATTAATAAGTCTCAACGGGTACAAAAAAGTTCGTCGATTTTTTTTTCAAACGTTACTATTAATAGAGTTAATTATATACGACAAATAGGTTTGCACACACTCACTTCTTTTTAATCTGTCTCAATATTCAAGGCTCTGATCTGACAGTCTGAGTTCTTTGCCCAGGAGAGGGGTTGACTTTTTACCGAGCCATTCTTGCATTCGTAGAATGACTGTTTTGACTTGATTGTGCATGGAATGCCACAAAGAGAAGACTGCAAAACTATTTTTTAATAGTAAACAGTACAAAATATTTTTACTTTTTTCGATGACGCGACTTGTGAACGTCAGCAAGTGCAAATGTCTAGCAAAACTAAAGTGTCCTCAATCTGTAGGAGGCTTTCTTTGAACAGTTTCGGATTTTATCTTATGTTCAGTCTCCACGAACGTCGGGAGTAAGTGTATGCTTTTCGGACATGGCTAGTTTGTAAGGTCAAAAGAAGTTTTTTTCTATTGTATTGCAGTCAAATCTCCTATAGCGCACTGCTTTTGATATTTTAAGTGTGTTAAATAAACAATTAAAGGATATTGAGTAAATGCACACCAGACAAATTCTCTACCGATGCCAATAGTATCAAGCACGATAACGACGTTTTTATTGTTGTTATACCAACAGGTCTTCAACAATGATCTTTGCAAAACATTTATTGATATTGCTGCCTCTAAAGCTTTTTTTCGAGTTGATCTAATCGTTTTTTTTCTATAGTCATTATCAGTCATTATCTTAACAAAATTCGTGTAATTCTTACATGTTGGCTGTATGGAATGTAAGAATTACAGATGCTAAACAACAAGTATTAGTTGCTATCGAAGGGTTTGCTATACACCTTTGATAAAAGCTGTCCTCGTTACTTTATGATTTTATTTAACTCTTGTTACTGCTTTTATGTTTATGTTACATAAGTAGCTAAAACGTAGATTTGCTGATTTCTTATAGGTTTGTCTTGTCATGGAGGATAAAGGACAAGTTCTGGAACTCGATTTTCCAATAACTGTGGCAACATCGCCGTATCGTGTAACTAATGCACCATTTCCAATTTTACAATATGGTATGTATCGCATTACTTGTATTTGGTGTATTAATACTTAAGTGAATAAAAAAAGTATATTTTTATATATATTGAGACAATGTTACTTAGAAGACAACCCAAACATCACATGAACAAGTGTTAAATTGAAGAATGATTCTTCTCTGTACTGATCTAGATGACTGCTTGATATGTTAATCGTGTTGTGTTGCATTTTGTAGCTTCCCAGAATCACAAATAAATAACAAAATACCGAAGATACTCTGCAAATGCGCATTTCGACAACTTACATAGTATGTCTCTTCAGTGCAGATCAAATCAAAACATTTGGAAATCTTTACACCGAAATATGTTTAAAAACTGTTATCATGTTAACCTGATGTCACTCCCGGTTTTTATGGGATTTCACACTGTCAGTGCTTTCGTTTTTCGTGTTGTCTTGTATATCATATTGTAACATTTTAGTTTTGTCTTCGTGAGTGATGTTTGTGCTACCGATTTGTCCTTGTGATTGTTTTCATACTATAGAGATTTACAAAAAGCTTTTCCAAATTTCACCATGATACTGTTTGAGGGTTAGAGAAGTAGCATGTATCATGGATCACATTGGTTTTTGTCTAAGGGTTAGAAAATGACATTAACCAATCCGCTACCAAACAGACCTTTCAAAACACTTTATGCCTTACTGATAGTGTTACGGGTGTCGCTAGCGGGGCAGGACATGCTTACCCTTCCGGAGCACCTGATGTCACTCCCGGTTTTCATGAGAGTTCACACTATGAGTGCCTTAGTTCTTAATGTTGTCTTTTTATTTCCGTGCAGTGTAGCTGTCTCGCGTCCTTGTTTTGTCTTTGTTTTTATCTGTTACCGTTTTTGCTATGTCTTTTGACTTCGATTTTTGTAGTCATCGCTTCCCTTGTTCCTTCGGTATTCTACTGCCGTTGTTTTAGAGAAGACATTACCAGTAGAATCTAAAAAGGAACACCAAAATCAGCTAAGGACACAGCTGTGCAGGAGGGAAATGCTCCTTAAGTTTCAACAAAATGTATTAAATTTAGATATTGCAAGTATTCAAATCAATCGGTTTTCGGACCAGAACCGAAGTACTGGCTACTGGGTTGGTAATACCCTATAAAACCGTATACATATTGGAGTCTTTGCTCTCTAAATCTAGCAGTAAACACAGCATCCTTGGGGTTAAAATTTCTTGCAAAATATTTTGATATTTTTATCACATGCAACATTAGATTCCTTTTTATTGGTAATATTGTCCTTATTTTAAGATCATGCAGTAGCTAACTTAGAATTATTTTTGTTGAGGCCCCTTCACAAAGTGGCAGACACCCCTATAATCATTATGTCCGTTGGTTCGTAACTAGGTCCTTTTCAGGCTACAACTTTTTGTCTTTTGAGTTACGCATTTTGTATTTGGCAGAAAGATATATCACTTCAGGAAAATTTGAAAAACAGCATTATTGGTGACCTTTGACCTTGAACTTTGTCTTCAAGATCAGATTATTGCATTATCAATGACAAGTCGTGGCCGGGCTATAATCTTTTTGTTTTTTAGATAAGCCTTTGATAATTGATATGTAGATAGCTCACTTCGAGTATATGTCATGTGCTATGATCGGTGTCCATTGACCTTGAACTTTGCCTTCAAGGTCAGATTATTGCTTTCTTAATGACAAACTCGTGTCCAGGCTTTAACTTTTTTTCTCTTGAAGTAAACATTTAGTATTTTGCATGTCGATAGATCACTTCAAGATGTTGTGACATGTACCATGTTTGGTGACTTATGATCTTGAAATTTGTCCTCAGGGTCAGATTTTTGCTTTCTTAATGACAAAGTTGCATCCAACCGATAACGTTTTTGTCTTTTGATGTAGGCTTTCAATATTTTGCATGGGAAAAGATCACTTTAAGATAGTGTGCTATGTACCACGGTTGCTGACCCTTCCGCTTAAACTTTGTCTTTAGGGTCAAATTTATGATCAGCGGGGCCCAAAAAGATGACTGCCATCTCCATAATATCTAGTTATATGCAGTAAAAGAAACGTTGTATTTTATGGTACTGAACAAATAAAAGAATTTAGAATAAATGCACATAGATCAAAATCCCACAAAAACGACAAAACCAAGCAAATCAACGCTTTTTTTGTTGTTGTTCGTCAGCTTGAAGTCATCATGAGGCCTTCAGCAATGAGCACACATTAATATTCTCATTGTAAGTTTAGGACGAATGCTAACAATTGTCATTGAACTATCGGGAAAAGTACTCTTTCAAACACTGTTATCTGTCAAAGGGACAACAGGAAAATGCAACATATGAACAATCAAAGGGGTTGTAAGAAAACTAAGCAAATGGAACTTGGAGCTAATGGCATTATTTTATAAAGATGGTCAGGGAAAAGTTTGATTTTTAGAAAATAAGAGAGTCAAAATGTTTAATTTTGATAGGGCATTTATATGAGAAATTTTCACAGGAACCAGTTCACCGTAACTGAAGAAATTGTGTCAGATCATATAGTGACTTATGAAAGTTTTTATATATTTTTTATGCAGTATGCCATATTCTTTTTGATATTGGCGTATAATTACTGACATAAGTTTTCTTTATCATTTGCAGTATGTTGTGTATTTTGGTGATACGGCCGCTTTTTTTCAGATTACGAAGTCACTAACATGGGTTTCCTGCATTATATACAATATATGGTTCATTGCTTTTAGTACAGTGCTGTTTTCAGATTTAGCAGTGCATTAGATTTCTTTATGCAAGTTACTGTGTATTGTATACTACTTTTTTCGGAAACGCAGTGCACTGTCCCTTTTCATTATATAATTCTTGGCTATTTTCAGATCATGCAGTGACTAACGTAGAGGGAGGGATGTACATCAGTTCGGAATTCCAACTAGGACAGGTATATATAGGTGAAGGAGAAGAGCCAGATGACGAAGTTATTTTATATCGACCTGTTTACGTGTGTATTCCACATGAGAAAATAATGGTGACCAATATAGACCGGGAAAGTAATATGAGCCGTGCGGGGTCAAGGATTTCAATGACACGGCTAAATGATAGAAAATTTCAAATGGATTCTCGAGCGTCAAAATCCAAATCAGACGACACTAGACTAGAGTCCGATTCTCCCGCTCTAGAACGTACTAGAGGATTATTAAGTCCGGACAGTGCAAGTATTGACAAATATTCTGATTCTGAGCCAAAAGGGGATGATGTCACTGATGATAATTTTTCGAAGCAAGAAGAAGGGTTGGTTGTTAGTGGTTCTGATGTTCACAAAACAGAGGAAGTGACTTTACATGTTGAAGAAATCACATCCACAGATTTAGCAGAGCCAAAAACATTTACAAATTGCAATGGCAAAACCATAAACGTAGAATTAAGTAAAGAGACTAAAATTGAAAAAGATTTAGAGAACAAGTCGTCTACAGACAATGTTGAAAATGAAAACGATATGACTGATCTTTCAAATTGCAAACAAATGTATGCAAGTGATGAACCAGCCAACATCAACTGTGAACATATACCAGAAGTGATCCTTGTTCAACCAGACTCGGGACAAACTGAGTCCTCAGAGAAAACATAGTTACTGTATTATAACTAGGATTTATTTTAATATTTATAACAAAGTGATAATTCCCTAGCCATTTTCTATATTTCTAAAGTCACAGCACCTTCAATATTGTAGAGTCCTTTTGTAGTAGCATTTATACATTTTTTTTCAGTTTCGTTAATATATTTCATTAACAAATGTCATCATATCATACCAGTATACCAAATTAATGTATTAATAAGTGTCATACACATGTTTATTAATAAGTGTCATTTTTATATTTGAAATTATAAAATGAATTATAACATTTCATACAGTATCAATGCATATAACAAACAAATCACTGTCATTAATTTCAATCAGCTATATTGAGAATATCTCAACGATTTATTTCTCTTGTGGAAAAGTAAAAAATTGAAATCTAGTTCTGGATATAAAAGGAAGGCTTAAATTTTAAATGAAGACTTGAAGAGTAAGAACAGCATGAATTGATGTCTGTTTTGGTTAAAAAAATTAAAATGATTTTCTATTTCGACCACAATGTACTATTTAAATATTGTTGAATTAAGGATTTTATCAGAAATATTTATTTACATTTGAAAATTTTAAGTAATACCCTATATTATGGCATGCACATGGTAAATCTGTTCCCATATAATTTTTGGTTAAAGTCTAACATTAAATAACATAAATGTCCAACCAAAGATGCAATTTTCCATATGTACAATGGATGCCTTAAAATATAATAATTAAATTCCTGAACAAAGCAACTAAATTTTGTACAAATCAAGGAGTTTTCTCCCCTAATTCCATGTTTTCTAGTGCTTTCTTTATAATTTATTCCTCAAACATCAGAGTCCTAAATTCCGAATTTGAAGAGTATAAGAGTTTGTGATTCTAAAATGTGAATAGATTTTTGAAAACAAAATTTACCATATGCCAGCCACTTAAATGCTACAATTCCTCTACAACTAATCCTAAAAAGAGATGCATATTCAAATAAAAAAATTTATTCCGAACTCAACATGATAAAATACAACAAAATTTTGTACAATTCAATGAGTTTTCTCCCCTTATTTCATGTTTTCTAGTGCTTTCTTTATAATTTATTACTCATTCATCAGAGTCGTAAATTCTTAATTTGAAGATTATAAGAGTTTGAGATTCTAAAATGCGAATAGATTTTTGAAAACAAAATTTTCCATATGCGAGCCAATGCCTGACTTTCCCATGGACGTCCTCTTAATTCACTTATGGTTTCAAAAATCAAACATACAACATGTATAGATCTAGGCATTAAACGCAATATATGTAAAGCATTTTTAAATTTGAGTTGTGAATTCATCATAGCATTTGTGATTTGTTAATAATATGTAAAATCGATAGATTGGGTCGATATTCTGGTCCAGTTTGCCGAAAGAAACACCTTTAATGTTGTTTTTAAATAAATGCACTACATAATGTACTTATTTTTCATTATATACTACTAGCTGAGTATTATATTAGAATAGATGTTTGTTTACAACAAATGTGTAGACAGGACATAGCTTTAGAGATAGTACAAATACCAAATACCAATTTAATTTGTGAATATGCGCATTTGGACAACTGATGTCTCTTCAGTACAGATCAAATCAAAACATTTGGAATTTAAATGCTAAGAGAGAACAAATTACCAATAGGATCATAAAAAGGAAAGCCAAAATCATCTGAGGACAGAGCTATGCATCAGGGAGATACCCCTTAGGTTTTAACAAAATTTTCTTAAATTCAGATTTTGCCAGTTTTCAAATAAAATCGGTTTTCGGGCCAGCACCGAAGTACTGGCTACTGGGTTAGTGAATACCCTCGGGGAGTAACAGCCCACCAGCAGTGGCATCGGCCCGGTGGTAGCAAATAACAAAATACCGAAGTTACTGTGAATTTAATTTGTGCATACGTGCATTTCGACAACTTATGTCTCTTCAGTGCAGATCAAATCAAAACATCGGTAAATCCATAAACTGAAGTATGTTGATAGAGAACAAATTACCAGTAGGATCTAAAACGGAAAGCCAAAAGGAATGTTTTATTCAAATATACACACAATAAGTGCATAACTTTCAAACCGAGTAATTATCCTTAGGTAACAAATAGCTGATGTTGCAATTGAAATGGTCAATCCATGCAACTTCTAAAACTCCCCGATGTTTAGAAATAAAACAGCTGCAGTATAAGAGTTGTGTACCGAATGAACGAGGGATATGGTTATTACAAAAATTAAAATCAAGGGACATGGACAAATCGAGAACATAGAAAAACAAAGTAACGTAACGATCACAAAGTATAATGAGATAGAGAAACAAGAGGTTTTAGTTGTGGAGTATTTTGGTGAATAAAAATTTCAGTCTTAGTAGTCGTTTCCTGTTGTCTCATCTTTTAAATGCTACAATAAAATAATGAGACTAACTTTTGAATAATAAAGCTTGAAAAATTTTAAACTTTATGGTGCTGAAAATTTGTAAGACTCAAACAAGGCGAATAGTTAAGTGTTTCACGAATAAGTAAACTGAAGATGCCTAAGAATTCACACCCTTAGACATGCACAATGCGCAAAAATAAACTTCACAAAAATGAGCCCGACTTGTTCTGTTTCATGTCGTGATAATTATTTCTTTTATTAACAATTGCATCCCATTTGTTCTTTCGCTCTCGCAAAATTGATTTCGGCTGTTGGGGTCAAAATAGGCTCTCTAGCCTCTGCAACCTTTCATGCCTTTTTTAGATGAGGATCGCTCCTGTTTTTAGAAATCGGATACAAACTTGATATCTACAAGTATATTTGTAATTGATTTGTACCAATTTGAAAGTAATAGGCAGGTTGTTTCAAGCCTTTTTTTCCGTAGTTAGGTTATAAAACTACAAAATCGTTTTTAAATTCTTCACCATATATCACTTTTACATCCTCTGTATTGCACTGTTCATGAGATCAAACTTACATCCTGCATTTTTTTTGCCCTGATGGCTTTCATTTTGTATATTGCTATCAATTTATTGCTTCCATATCAGATGTTAGTTCTAACTAAACTCTTGAACATCTATCTGTTTAAGGAGGTAGACTTAGGTTAAGGGACATAACTCCTGGAAAACACTTGTATGTTTATTTTAAACATTTTCATAAATATATTGTAAGCTTCTAAGTAACACAGATGATAATACACAAATGTAATTCTTTTTCACACCAATGCCTAAAATGTGTCAATTAAATTTATTGCTTAAAACGCCTTGCTGATTTAAAGAGTTATCTCCCTTACCCTAGGTAATGTTCTACAAGTGTTTCCGTTTTAGTCGGAATTTTAGATACCTAATTCTTTCACTCCTCCTGTTTTTGTTGTTTTGTTCTCCAATGCGTAAGCCAAAATGATGTTTTTAAACTTTGAAAAGATGTTTGTTTGACTAATCCATTACGTTGTGAAGATAACTTGTTCCTCGGTAATGCTCAAGACCTTTGTATCGTCTGCAAATACTTTTGAAATCCTACTCAGTGTTTTCCTTTCCTGTTCGAAGGTGGTTAAAGCAACCAACTATATTTTCAAAACAACCACGTTTCACTTGAGTTAGGCCGTTGGTTTTATTTCCAAATGGAAAACAGTGATTTTGTTACATCTGGGAAATTTCGTGGAGAGTTTGTTGTGATGCCTTGTAAGAAGTATATGACTTGCTTCATTTCCTTGTGGTATGCCACTTGATACACATCTTCTGTTGAATTCTGTCCCATATACTTCTAAGTTTTTCTTTAGAAAATCGTTAATCTATCTGAAAAGATTACTATTTACAACGTATAGCCTCGCAGCTAATGGATTAGGTTTAAGAGAAACTGTATCAAGCGCCCTCCCGAAATCAAGATTAATTGTGTCAAGTACCTTGTGATTCCCAAGTTTTGCAGTCCATCTTTCAGTTAGCTGTGCTTCAGACAATTTGCCTTTACGAAGGTAATGTTGGTGTGACGAGATTGTTCCAGTGTGCTCCATTTGTACATCTCAGATAAAGTTTCCATTGTTTTTTTTATATCAAGGACGTAAGAATATTTGGAACGACTTGAGATTTGGGCTATTTGGCGGATTTGTGATAAATCTCCATGATTCTTGGCTTTTTTGCTTTCCTTTCGGTTTCCATTAAAAAGCTGTTACGTTTAAACTTTTTATTCGCAAGTTGTTTGAATATCCTTTGACTTGCAAAGTCAGTATCAAAAACAGAATAGCTTATATTCAATGAATTATTGTTAATAATTATGAAGTTATAAACCCCAAGTTTCTCGTTGCCTTTACGATGTAATTTTGTCCAGAGCATTGAGTACAGTAGCGACTTTTTGTAAGCAATAATAAGTGCACATCTCCTTCATTAATCAATACTCAAATATTCCTCATAATAACTTAGTAAAACAAGAAAAATATTGAGCATTGATGTATATATTTTTCCTTAAGTTCCTATTTACCCAGTTTCCTTTATTTTTTATGATGAAATATTTATAATCCGTGCACGGGAAGATGTTATTTTTGACAGTTTCTTAACAATCGTGTTAAACCTTTTTTACTTAAATGAATTATCATTTATGATTGAACTTGACAAAGTATTGATGATCATAATTAAGTCGACATAAATGTCGATTAGAGGTTATTAGATTATACTCTTGGGAATTCAAGTGCCATTATTTATTTATTTTCCTTCGTGTGAAATTTGTTTCAATGAGAGCGCTATCAATAGCTGGAAAAAAATTGATAAATATGTTTTGTCCTGGCTTTTGAATTTTCAATGGACAAAATTTAAAACTGAGCTTCGAAATTGTCACAGCTGCTCATTCTCTGTAGATATGAATCTAAGGACTAATTAGAGTTGTTTGAACCAATTTTCATTGATATTTTTATACAAAAACATTTTCTTTGAACAGAGGCTGAATTCAAGAGCTATCTATCAAAAATATTGCATTATGCAATCATTACATTATCTCAATACCAAGATTCAATTCCTCACAAACGTTACTCCACATTTTACAATTATTACATTATCTCAACACTAAGGTTCAATTCCTCACAAACGTTACTCCACATTCTACGGTTATTACATTATCTCAACAACAAGGTTGAATTCATCACAAACGTTACTCCACATTCTACAATTATTACATTATCTCAACAATAAGGTTCAATTCATCACAAACGTTACTCCACATTCTACAATTACATGTATTACATTATCTCAAAAACAAGGTTCATTTCATCACAAACGTTACTCCACATTCGTGACCTAAAAGGCCATGTGAGCTATTCCCATTACTTGGCGTCCGTATGTCCGTCGTCCGTTGTCCGACGTATACTTTTTTTTCAAAAATCTTCTCTTAAAACCTCTGGGCCAATTTAAACCAAACTTGGTCGGAATCATTACCAGGGTATATAGATTCAAAATTATGTCCGATGACTCTCGAGGATCTTACAACATTCATGTTATTACTAAAAATAGAACATAGGGGAAAATTGCCTTTTTGGCAAATAACTCAAAATCAAAAACCATTACAGATATCAAAATTATGACAAAGGTAAAATTGACCAGCATGACAAGATCTACCCGCCATGCAATATTCAAGAAAATCTTTTAAAAAAAACCCGCTTCGGAGTTAAATTATAATATTTTTTTTTTTAATTTTTTGTCAAAAATTTATTACAGATAGAGGTCAACTTTAAAATTGCAAAAATGGTTAGCATATCAAGACTTACCCACCTAGAAACTTTGAATGAAATCTAAATATCTTTATTGATAAAATTGTTTTGTAAGTTTATACATTTTGCCATAAAAATTAAGATAGAGCTTGAGAGCTTGAGGTTTCATGAAAAAATGTTCAGTATGTCAATGGCTACATGCTAGCTTTCATGATGGAAGTTGCCGACCTCATCCAAGATGGCCGACAGCAGGAACCTTAACTTAACATAGGACCCTATGGGAAAACACATTCGAAGACCTTCTTTTCTGAGACTACCTGGCCAATCAGAATCATATTTGGTCACAACTGTTCTTAGTTGGTTCCTTTTGAAAAATGTGTCCGGCAAGTCCTCATAAGAACCTAAGATGGCCACCAGCGGGGAACATAGATTAACATAGGACCCTTTGGGAAAATGCATTCAGAGAATTCTCCTCTAAGACTACTTGGCCAATTTGAACCATACTTTGTCACAACTGGTCTTAGTTGGTCCCCTTTAAAAATGAGTCAGGCAATTCCTATCAGATCCAAGACGGTCGCTAGTGGGAACATGGTTTAACTTTGAAATGTATTGGAAAACACATTCATGAACCTCTTTATCTGAAATTACTTGGTTATTTGGAATCAAACTCGGTCATAATAGTCCTCGGGTGGTCCTATCTCAAAATATGTCTGACAAGTTTATTATCAAATATTGCCTCCAATGGGAACTTAGTTTAACATTGGGCACTATGGGAAAATACATTCAAAGATTGTCTCCTCTGAAACTAATTGGATAATAAGAAGCGACCCTGGTCACAGCTGTCCTTCATTGGCTGTCTTTGAAAATTGTGTATGATAAGTGCGTGTCATATCCAAGATGGCCGCCAATGGAAAGCTTAATTTAACATTGGACCCTATGGGAAAACACATTCAAATTAAGATCTTCTCTGGAACAACTTTTCCTACTAGATCCAAACTTGGTCACAATGGTCCTTTGATGGCCACACTGAAGAATGTGTCCAGTAAGTTCACATTAGAACCTAGATGGCCGCCATAGGACCCTATGGGAAACGCATACAAGGACTTTCTTCTCTCACACATTGTTCAATATTGCATAAAAGTTTAGTATCATACTAGAAAATGAACAATTTATCATTAAGGTTATTTGTACTGTTTATGCCATTCTTGAACCAGGTGAGCTACAGGCTCTTGAAAGCCTCTGGTTCTTCTTCGAAGTAGTCGACGCAGCTGGCTTCTAACTCGTCATTCATTTATTGATAAAAGCCTACCGAGTAGCGGGTTTATGAATTGGCTGATTTGGGTTAGACCAGAACGATCGTTAAATTACTGACAAGGCTTCAAGCATACTAGTAGTCCATCAACCTTGTTAATGCCTTTGAGATAGAGACCGTTGCTGCTAGGATTCACTGTGCAAACGCACCCAACACACTTCAAGTACAGTTAAGAATAGAATGTCCTACTATTATTGTTCTACCTCTTACAGTTTCTGTGAAATGTACTTAAACGCAAAACTTAACCGGGCAGTCCTGCCTAAAATACTCCAAGCACCTGCAAATATCGCTTTTAAAGAATCTTCATGCTTTATCGACGTCAAGGATGATGTCGCTCATAAACATTATGCTGTTGATGCTGATGATGTTGACGATGCGTTCAACCTCATGGACCTATCTATCGATCATACCCTAGCGCGGTGTTGATACTGTTGTTGAAATCAAAATCCACCGGGGATCGCTCTTTGATTGGTATCGATAATCTCATTCGTGCGCTTGTTCAGCTTTTTCTGTCACTTAACCTCCTTTTTGATGCCGTCGATCCCGGTGCTCAGGATGATGATGTCAACCGTTGTCGGTGTACAGTGAAGGCATTGTTGAATTCCGCTTAAACCGGTGCTAGGGGCCGTCTTGAACTTACTATGAGGTATGAGCAAAGCTCATTGTTGAAGGCCTCATGGTGACTTCAAGATGAAGAACAACAATAAAAGCGTTGTTCCTTTGCTTGTTTTTTACCATGTATTTGTAGAGACTTTGTCTCATGTGCATTTACTCCATATCCTTTTATTCACCATTCATGAATGTTTGGGATGGTGTAGTATGTGTCCAAGACCATCTTATTAATTGATTAATTGATTATAGTTCTTGTCTTGCAGTAGTGGGTTGCACCGGCTAAGTATTCAGCTGTAGGTTCCTTAACTGCAGACCTCTGATTTTACCTAAAAACGGCATTCATTTTCCGCCCGTCGGACACAAATTGGGGTATACTGTAAGAGATTATCAGCGCACACGCATCGTTGTATGCATACACGCTGAACTTCACATTGAGGTTTCGCAACCGATAGTGGTAAACACGATTCTATTTTCTTTTATTTATTTATTTTTTTTTTTGGAATGCGATGATATATGTATGAGAAATCCATGTCAAGATACGAATCCGGTGTTTTTTTCATCAGCATTATCCGTCGAATCTTTGAAGCGCAACTGGGTGAGCCCCGAGGATTTGTACATATTGTCGGGCATGTGAGCATTCCTAGCATGTACTCGATCTACTGGCTGAAGAGTGTGTAGCTGATGCTACGAAATTAATTGTTTTCGGCGAATGTAACCATTATCTCCGTCAGCGTAGGCGGTTCAGTCGATCTACTGAATCTGGCTTTCAGGCAAGAGGTAGCTTTCAGAAGGTTGAGGGGTCTAATTCTGATCTCTTTTCATGCTTATTTCAGCAACGGCATCGTTCAGCTGAGGTACGGATTAGTATTTGAGGGCCTGATACTCCTGCATACTTTCATCGAAAATCAATCATTCGTTGGTTGTAAGCAGTTCGGTCATTGTGTGTTTCTTTATAGAGCTCGTGAATGCGGCGACGCCAAAAACTGAAGTGAGGTTGTTTAACCGGGTACCCTTTTTCACTTCTTTAAGGTGTACACTAGTGGCGGTGCTCATAGGCGTACTCTAAAATGTTTGTGCAGTGGAGATGAACACTCGTCCAAGCAACCTGACAGCAGTATCATACAACCCTCATCCACCTGTTGGTAACTTTTTTTTACCATGAGTGGCATTGTTTATTTATAGCAGTTTACGATGTAGCTTAACATACTATCCGTAATTAATATGGCCCAGACATTTCAATGCGTCGCGGGTGCTCGTAAGATGTCGGCAGGTCTTCGGGATCAAACGATTCGGTGCACTTCATATTCATGAGTTCTTTGAGTGCGGGGTTCGTTTGTAGCGCATACCACGAAAATGATATCACCATTGAAGTCTACATGGAAGTATTCAATCATGATGTTGTAATTCTCCGACGTTCGTTCAATGTTGGATCGACCTTCAAAGTCAGCTGAGATACAGGATTCCGGATGGGTTGAGGCTGGTATCTGACAGTGTCTCGATAGGTGAATTGGTGAGGGGACAGGCATTTCCTTGATCTTTTGATTGATCTATGAAGCTGTCGCCTTTTGGGTCTCTACCACTGGGTTGAAAACCTTTGAAAGGTACTGGTCAAGCCCGGCTTTCGTGAGACAATGCTACATATAAGTGGCTTTAATGATTCGTCTTGTATCCTGCATACCTTTAGCGAGAGCTTCGTGCTGCTTGGGGTCGGTTATTTCTTATATCATTGAACGCTGTCGACATAGCCTAAGTTTTTGAGCGAACATCTCTAAGAATTCCAAATTCTAATACATTTGTCTGTACCCAGGTGGCATGGGCACGAACACTTTGTGCCTCTAATTCTCGACACAGTTAACTGTGGTCGTGGCGTCTGTGGGGGTTTCAAGTATTTGAGATACTTCCACCCGGACGGCGTAAGTGTGATGGTAACTTTCTGCTTTTACACTACACTTTGGATGCGGTGGATGTTGTGGTTTCGAGCTGCAGAAGTGATTGCAAGGCTTTGCAAGGCTTTATTGTAAAAACAGTAAATACGTAGAGCAAACATTTCAAAGCCACATTTACTACAGACGAAACAATGAATATGCGTTTGTGTGATAATCACAATTTTTCCAATCGTGCTCGCACTAGCTGATGCTTGTGGAGTTATTGATGGGGTTATAGAGGATATAAATCTTGCTGTTTTTTTTTTTAGGAAAAAAATTGCAGCGATCCATTCTTTGGTTTACAATACAAAAAGTCTGTCCAAATTACATCGGTACTTGTCGGTCGCCTTTTCGTTCGTGAAACTGGTTGTAAAGAAAACGAAAGGCTTTGATCGGCAATAGTTACATGGGGCTTCGAACTGCTCCTTAATGGTCCCGGTGGAGATGCACACGATTAACTTCGGTATTTAGTTATTTGTCTGAGACAGATGAAGTTGGCATAGAGTTTGGAAGGGCGGTTGGGCATCTCGCATCAATACACTTCTGATCGAAGGATTCTTGGAGCAGTCATGGCAGAGGTTGCTTTTTTGAATTCTGCAGGGGGAAAATAACAAAATACCGAAGTTACTGTAATCAATTATGTAAGGGAGTATCAAGTATTTCACGAGTATGCTACTCATTTGTTTATTCCCCATAGAATAGATTAATATGACGAATCACATCTTCATATTGCGATGGCATCTCATTATGACCGAGATCATCAATCTTTTGAACCATAAAACACGTTTTGTTTGTGGCAGTTATCGTAAAAAGTACAAATCTCCAATAAAAACTATGACTTGTCGAATCTAGTCAACTGGTTTCTTATGGAAAATTCCAGTCCTATCCATCCGAGAAAAACATAATTTACGAATATCTTTCAGGCATGGTGAATACAAAATTTTAATGCTTTTTGTCTTGTATATTTGTGGCTCTAAGAGTCCCTCTACGACAAAAAAAAATCGTCGGAAGGAAGGGTATTATGTAGCATATAGTGTACCAAGTCTCTCGTCCAATGATCAAATGATGGATGCCTCAAAAGATAATTCTAACTCATTTGCAACATCTTGGGGTAAATCACTTCATCAACAAACCCACTTAATACATATACATAACTCTTTTAAGCAAGTTCATCATGATAACAGCACAGGACATCATTCACCTAGGGTCACTTTTCAACCTTGTATTGGCCATGCACGAGAGTTCTGACTCCGTCTGGTAGGATATGGTGCTTGCAGTCTTTGACAGAGAGTGTCACCTTGTTAATCTCCTCAGTATGGAGCTAGTAGAGGTGGCTATTGGTGATGTTCTTCGGACTATTGATATCTTGCTTGGTGTCAAGGTATTGCTTGATGCTTGATGTCCATCTTCATGAATATTTTGCTTTCTTGTCCTTTGCGACGTGATCTATCTTCTTTTTTGGGAAGCGTACAGCTTTGTCCGGAGCAATACCTCACTCATCCATGAACTTTTTGTTCACACCGATAATGATGTCTAATGAAAGCACGACAAGGTAGTTTGAGGTATTAAACTTTTCCTGTACCTGTGCGTAATTTTCTCGTAAAAAATCTCTGGTTTGGAATTCTATGGCCAAGCGTTAGTATCGTATACATCTTTCGGACGAATCTGTTGTTAAAATTGTATTTCAGGATCTTTGAGTTAACAGTGACGCAGGCTGCCAAGTAAACTTGATCTTATTATTCTTCATTTACATGGCTGTGAGGCTCTCGGGTTGAAGACGACCGGGCTTAGTCAGAAGCTTAAACGACTGCTTCTCATTGGTGACAAGTCAGACATCAACCGGCTTCCTGATATTCTCCATGGTCTTCCGGACCACCGAGTTTCGAAGACCAGTGTTCAGATGGACCCAGTTTTGAAGCCGTGTGAGTGTCTAAACCTGTCTGTCCCTTTTAATTTACCTCATGTAAAATTCTTGCCATCTTTTTCCATGGAGCTCAGCCTTCAGCATGAACCCCATCCCAATTATCTATCCACCTTCTTCGAGAAGCTGATATTTTTCACCAGTGTTAAGGATGCAGATTATCTGCATGTCTTAAATTTCTAATTTCCTCAAGAACAGATGGGCTTCATACTTCGGAAGCAATAATTTAAGTTGCACTAGTTGTGAGAGGCGACTCGCGCTTGTTTTGAAACTCTCACACTCTTCATTGGTCATTTCCATGGGACTGTCTTTTTTGGTTAATGATCGCATTACCATCCTTCCCCATTCACTGCAGAAACTGCTTTGCAGTATCCTCACTATAGTAGATAACTTGACCTTTTAACACACATTAGACAAAATCGACATGATGATATGTGTCGTTGGTATTCCTTAGTTAAGGCCTGTGATGGATCAGTCTTCGAGATTCCCTGTGAGGCATTTTAAATTTACGTACTTAGTACATGGTTAAATTGAAGTTGTTTCGTCCGGCATATCGATTCTGACCGCATCCGTCCGGTTGCAGTATTCTATTTGCTTATTCAAGATTTCCTGTCTAGAGAAGTAAGACAAATAGCTGCATTAGTAGAGGAGGTCATGACCGTGCTCTATGATTTGTACGCTCAAAGAGTCACGATAGGATGTTTATCCAATAGTAAAATTTCTTAATTTCGCTGATCAGGAACGTGAGATCTACGTGTATCACGCTGGTGTTCTTGGATATCCTGAGGGGATGTTCTTGCAGGTCCTTTTCCACATCTTAACCTTTTTCTTTGTCATCTAAGACGTTGATTTTTCTTATGCCTGTGTTTTTGCCTTTCGAATTTATTGACCGCCTTAAGAGGCTTAAGAGAGACTTGGAAGTCAATGCCTTCAAACTACCTAGCCCACGCTTTGTACTGCGCCACTCGTCGGTTTGCAGATTTCCAAATCAACCTCAGTATTGTGATTCACTGATAAAATCACCCCTTATAAGCAGCTATCATCTTCATTCCACACATGGTGACATCTTTCTTTTGATTCAGTTTCTGTGGTAGTGGTATGAAGGAGCTGCCTTGAGAGGTTTGAATTTGTGTAAGTAAATTTCCAGCTTTTCGATATGCCAAAAGGTCCACCGACAACTTTCACTTGGTTCTTAGCCATACTCTCTTTGTCCTTCTGAATCGTGAACGTGATCTCCATATGAAGGTCTGCTGACTGGGTGATGGTAGCGAGGACTGAACTTAAGTATGGGGTTATGTAGGTATTTTATCTGGTACCTAAGTGTGTTTTCACCAATTCCATTGGCAACACTAGTTGAACCTTCAGACTCTTCTTTTTGTCGAGCGAAATCCAAAATTTTACCGGTAATAGTGCTTTGACTTCAAATCTTAGATGACTAAGTACTGTGCTAAATACACAATTCAGTTTGTGCACCTGTCAATGATTTTGACTTTGCAAGTCTTCAATCGGAGTATCTTTGATATCGCTTTCCAACAACACGTTTGTAACCACGAGTACTTAGTGATACCAAGGCTCTTTGCTTTGCGAGTGAATTTCCAGTTGTTCTCCTCAATGAGCCGCACCAGTGTCTCTTTTGTTATTCGGCTGTATCCACGAAGGCCATCATCCTTTGCTATTTACGGAGTGTTGCCGTGGTTTCGTTCACCACGATCTTTCCTCCGACTTGACTCGTTACCAAGTTGACGCAAGTGTTTTGCTGTGTCTCCAGCAAACCTTTCCCTTCCTGATTTGCCTTTGCAGAACTGCCTATTCTTTCTTATGAGGGGGTTTCAAATTCACTCTCTCACACTCCCCATCCTCTGGTCTTCCTCCTCCTCGTATCTAAGCCTGTTGTCTGCCAGCTGCATCCTCTTTGGTCTGTTGCAGCACTTCTCCTTTCGGGGTCTGGGTTGGGTTTGAATTTAAGTAGTACATTCTTCATTCTCTAAAGAGAAACTATGTTTTAACAATTAAATGGATTCAATCCTTTCATTTATTCACTTATTCAGTAACTCAGTCGGTATTTCGTTATTTGTGACATCATGTCAGCTACGATCATTTCTATAGAACATGTGTACGTTTGGATTTTGATGTCGTGGTGGTAATGCAGGATTGAGATTGCGGCATAATCGACCCTTTCCCTCTACTTAGATACAAGGATAAGTATTTTGCAATCCCGTTGGAGCAGGCGTGCATTTATGGTTATAGGGGTTCTCGAAGATGAAAAGTATAATATGCAATACAAAAATGATCTTTGGTCTAGGTAAATTTTAAAACGAAAGAAAGATTCGTGATAGAGGAATGATCATAAAAAGATGTGTTGATTAACTTTGCCATAAAAAATCGATGCTGGCAGACTGGGTGACATTTATTTTTAACCATAAATCATGAAAATGCTCTTAAAATAGAAATAAAATATAAATATATTTGATTTAACAACTATGCAGTTTTTGGCATTCTGGTTTATAATGTTTATTATTGCACTTTAACCTTGGCATAGTACTAATATATTACCACAGAGACATAAAAAGGATAATAAATAGTGCTAAATTGGCGTTTTGTCGGATATCTATTCAGGACCTATTCCTGATATTTGGTTGTTACTTTTTTCCAGATGACTAAAGCTACAGAACCAAAAATAATACAAGGCCTAATTATTTATATCTATGGCTTATGATAATTTGGCAGTCGGCGGATACAGCCTTTGAAAAAAGGGAATTTCCAATAGAGGTTTCGAAAAAAGAGGATCCAGTTGGCTATTTTTTGTTTCAATATTCATCTAAATTCTTGTCAGTATCTTTTATCAGAAAACGTGGACCCTATACAAACTCTTCCTCTAGATACGCCGATGAGTAACCAAATGTTGAATCATTGGAACCTCAGGATAATAAAGAGGGAGTCGGAGGGGTCGCATCCCGGTATCCCGACTTGATTTCTTCGAAATTCCGAACTACAAAGAAACTTAAACACCGATGAAATCCCGATTCCCGGTAAATTTAATTCCCGAAATCCCTGGCTTAAATCATAAAAATCCCGACATCTCAACCCCCCAAATTAAAACTTGTCAATTGCACTGATAGCGATATAAATCATGAAGTTTTATTATACTAGTATATAAACAAAATGAATTTCTATAAAAAAAAAACAAGTTCTTTTTGGTAAAATATCGAATTTCTGATACAAAAAAAATCCATTTCTGACAGGCGCGGATCCAGGCTATCATATCATTTCTATCATTTTTTATCATTCATTATTCCAGGAACTATATAACAGTTAAATAGTTCCACGTTTATTCACTATAAACATTTTTTGATATCAGGAAATACCTGATAATTTTTCAGATCAGATGTCAAATATTTTCACATGAAGAAAACGAAGCCTCATACACTCATACAATTTTCAAAAGTTGGCGGGTTTCCTTTGTATCCAAAGAATTCAAACTGTACGGTGTTCTTTCAAGGAAGCTCGAAACTCATTTTCATATGATTTTTGGGGGGGGGGTGATTAAAAGTTTTGACCAAAGAGAGCTAACTCTTACTGGATGACGTCATATTTTAAAATGGCGCTCTTCATTTGAGCAACTTCCTGTTTAACAAGTTGGAGGAAAATGATATTTTTTATCCTTCCAAATAATTGGAAATCCATTCAACGACACTGAACTGAATATTTGAACACTGTTTGAACTATTGCACTCACGCATTAAGACTGGTAGACACCACGAACACAAATTTTTGGCAAGAGGTACTGGTTCGGACAAGCAGGATGTTATTTTCCTGTTTAATTCGAATTCACTTCAGTATTTATCTTTTCATTAGGGAAGTAGGGCTCAACAAGGAAGCTAAATTAGACAAGACTAAAGAGTTCAATGTCATTAATTTTTCTTCATCTAGGTTGATTAGTTTATATCCACGGAAAAATATATGTACCCAAATGTGCGTCAAAAAAATACTCGGATGCTTTGAACAGTTGAAAAATTGATGTGATTGTAAGTTGTTTGGTGCAATTTTGATAATTAGCATCCTGCATGAATCTGTTTGTTGACCTCTATTCAAATTCCGCAATTGGTGTGTACACATGCAATGACATAGTTACTCAAAACTTTTGAGGAGGTTGGCTTCTCCAACTTTAGGATGGCATATCAGACAAAAAGTGGGCTATTGTGTTGCTGGAGTAGGACATGGCTCATCATTACCGGGTAATCCTGCTTGAGCATTTTCTACAGGGTTTAGCCCTATCAGTGCCACCACTGATGATCCACCTTCCCTTTTCATAGTGCTAGCTCTGTCCATTTCCTCCTCTTTGTCTCCATGTGCCCTTGGATGTCAAAACCAAGGTTTATGTCACTTACTAGTAGTGTGGCTCCATTTTACAAAATGATAGTCAAACTTATTCTTAAATGTTGCAAAAGTCTTGGATGGTGCTTTTGCAAATAGTTTCTGGCAGGTATGCACCTCAAGATGGTTGCAGCTAGGAAAGGAACACCATTCTCATGAGTTGATTTCAGTAGTCATGAGCTTTATTTAATATGATTATTGCAATTGCTCCATCCTGTTTTGAAAAGGAAATGTCACATTTCATAAATTAAGGATTATCACACTTGTATAATCTGATCCTAGGTCAAATTTGACACAACAAGAGTCTCTAGATCTGTTTGTGCCTGCTTGTTTCTCTATGTGTTGTTCTCATGGAAATCCTTCGGTACTATATTAAGATGTTGGTGTCATGATCAGGATTAGGATTGGGCATTATAAGGATGCTCTAAAATTGGGAAAGCCCATCCATTCCAAAATGTTTTTTTTTCCAAAGAATGTAATTTAGTTTCAAGTCTTTAATTATGGCAGATTTCCTGCATCATTAATATAAATATGAATCAAATATTTATTGTCATATAAACATAGTTTGTGACATTAACAAATAAAACTATAACAAATTAAACAAATAAAACTAAAACAAGCAAGTAAAAAAAAGAACAGAGTTATGAGTCCCCTGTTCTGAGTTCTAATGACTGTTTTATAAAGGACCCTATTTTTTATGCGACGAAAAGTCGGGGGCATATTGTTTTACCCTTGTCCGTCCGTCCGTTAGTTTGTCTGTCCGTCCGTATGAATGAAAAACACAACTATTCATGCTTATTAAAAAGTTTGCAAACAAATTCCAACTACTTCAAAGGAATCTAACTTACAATAAGCAGATGTGCACACATATATCTTTTGGAAATTTCAAAATGGCCGCGGTTGCCATGGAAACTGAAAAAAGGCTGGAAAATTAAAAAGTGCTTCAAATTTGACAAAACTTTACAAGAAGGATGTCTAGCACCCATAGAAACGATTTTGGGTCTCAAAATTTTCAAAATGGCTACCGTTGCTATGGAAACTGGAAAAAGACTGGAAAATTCAAAGTGCCTCAAAATGGATGAAACTTTACAGGAAGATTGCCTAGCACCCATAGAATCGATTTTTGGGGAGGCATATCATTATGTCCATACTTGTACTGTGTCAACACATGCTTAAATTTGCACTTGCCATATTGATTCAGGGTTCAATGAGCGGGGGCATAATTGGTTGCCATACGGCGACAGCTCTAGTTCTACTTGCTTTAGTGTTGATGGGCTCAGCAAAAATTTAATTAATGTATTATCTTTACAATTCATCAATGAACTTACCAATATTCCTCTATTAACACCTATAAGAACTCCTCCAAAACTCCTGTCTTTTGTTTGATTATCGAACAATCAAAATCCTATAGAATTCTATAGTATACCAATTTGTCATCACTGGAGAATAAAGGTAAACCCCTTCAGGCAGAATTCTATTCTGTCTGGCCTTGTTGTTTTCTGTGTCCTTGTTTTTTGCCATGTCTTTGCACTTTGAGTTTTGTAAATATGTGTCATTTTAAAAGAAATTTACCCAAATTGGCCAAAAATCAGAATCAAATTTTTTGAGGCAGGTGAAAAAAAATTGGGATTGGTTGGGATGAGAATCGAGGATACTTTTTATGATGACCCAAGAGTAATAAATGAAAAAAATACAGTGTAGGCTCAAGGTATCAAATAAGATAAAGATTAAGATTAAGATTGTTTATTCCAATTAATGGTCCCACAAGGGGCATTCAAATTTCATACAATGATTAATAAGATAATGAAGCAAAGGCCGAGAAAAAGAGGTTGCTTAGTAACAGGCAAAATTTGCATTTTGTGAATCACTTTGCTGGTCTTTTGTCACCTTTGAAAGGTGGTCACTCACCACCTGTAGTGTAAATAACACAAAAACTTTCTGTATCAACTGTCTGCAATTGGAAACCCAAGGTGGTTGTTCGCAAAAGATGTTTTTCAAATAAGTTCCACTGTACATATAATGTAAATGGTTCGTAAATCCTACATGTACATAGTTTTTAACTTGAGTCAGATTGAGCCTTTGCCATCACTTTTTGCAGATCTGATCTTGCTCAGACTTGCTGTCATAATTTTAACTTTCAAAGATTTTCTCAGCATTCCCATTCATGTACTGCAGTACGTAATTCACGTACATTATAAACTATGCATGTACAATTCACAAATCAAAATGTGCATGCATGTACATTTGAAAAATTGATCATTGAACATTGTGGTTTTCAGATCGAAATGTATTGTTCAAATCAAAAGTGAAAGGAAAATAGTTGTCGGCATATGTCATGCAAATTGATAGGTTCCTTGCTAAGCCGCTTTTATTAGCGAAGTAAAAATACTGGTATGCATTTGTACCCTCAAAAAACACCTTGTGCCCCCAAACTTTAATTCAAAGATAACATGTACCCCCAATTGCAAAATGCAGTGAGCATACTGCTTCTGTTCTATTACTTTTGATCCCATTAGAAACAAATATCATGAATATGGGTCAGATAGTTCATACACTGTAGGTAGTCTCTTTAGAATTTATGGCTGGCACCTCAGCACATTGTTTAAGATTTGTACCAAAATGGAACATATGGGAAAACACATACAAATATTTCCTCTGTGACTACTGAATCAGAACCAAATTTAGTATTAAAGGGCCTGAGTGGCCTCATGGTTCAGCCCTCAAAGTAAGATTTAATTCAAGGTTGCAAATTTGGCCACCATTCCTATGTAAATCTATAAGTTGCCATTTGTAAATTCCAAGCTAACACAAATTAAGTATTTTTAGTGCTGGGTGCCCTATAGTTTTTAAGCTGTTTTAAAGCAGCTTTATACTGTTGCTTTCAGTCTAGACTGGACACTAGCCAGATGTACCTAGCAGACATCACATAGGCAATAACGTAGTTCATGTCTGTCAGTAGTTTGTGAGAAACTAATTGTCAAATTCAAATTATTTCCTCTGAAATTGTTCAGACTGAAAGCATATGCAGTTTTTACAAAAAACAGCATGAAAATGTACTGTATAGTGCTTATTTTCGCGGTACGAAATTTTCTCCGTTTTCAGTCTTGGATTTATTCGCGGGAATTTATATTCACAGATTTGCAGTTAAATTCATTTTGTTTAGTTATCTTCAATTATACAGTAATACATTTGCGGGTATTGATTTTAGGGTTTATCTTGTAAATCGCGAATAGCGCGAAAATAAATACCCCGCGAAATATAACAACCATACAGTAGCTTTATTTGACATTTGTAATTCACGATTCAGTTCATTCATAAAAAATTCCCACGGTGCGCTATAATTTTAGAAGTTTTGTATGAATGAAAGCATAGTAACTTCTACGATCACCTAAAAAATTGTAACTCGTAAAGCTGTATGAATCTCTTATTATATTTATGACTTTTGATCGTTTTATTGGTTATATTAACATCTTATCATTTAAAAAGGTTTAAGTATAATATTCATTTTCTCGGCCCGTCTTCCAATGTTTACATTTTCTGTACAGGTGTGCACATGTGTGTACCTCCAGCGTTGGAGAGCTAAGAATTTGCCTTACTTATTTACATTGTACGGCTCGTCTGCAAACGCCATTTTTGAAAAGAATTTAAATATAATTCTCTGTAGGATAAATTATATGACCTTTTAAATCTTTTGAATTTACAATGAACCATTATGCAAATGTATCAAAAATGAATTATGGGTACAGTTTTAATCTTTATCTTGGACGACGTACAAGATAGTGACTAGATACGATAACGTAACCCTCAGTCCATTACGTTCCCGGGAACGTAGTGGACTGAGGGTTACGTTATCGTATCTAGATAGTGACCGGCTTCTCTATGCAAGCGTAATCAAGTATGTTTTGGGTAATGGCGAACTTCGCTGATTTGCGACAAATTGGGGGAAACTGCTCGCTTGCTGACCTTTTATCACTTGCAGTGTTTTCCTCTTTTGTTTCAATTCATTTTGCACCAATTCAGAAGCAGCAGTGGACAGATGTAAGAAAACATCAATCATCAATCCAAACAACACAGAGCCTGAGGTCCGACAGAGGCTTGATTCAAATAAGAAACAAATGCTTTTGAACCTGATCAATGTGATTTCAAACGTTTTGGCTGCAGCAACATGACTGCACTGTCGGCAGGATAACACAAGTTTGTGTTTGGAATTGAACTTCATTTTCATCCCATTTGCGTTGATTGAACTGGAAAAAATTTCTTTAAAAATGTGCAAACAAAAATTAAGTCATTCAGAATAAATACTAATCTTCATGGGGAAAGCAAAATTCCCCTAAGTTACAAATTCATTTGTGTTGGAAATCCAAAAAATGGAAATGTGGATGAACCTGGAATGTCATAAAAGATGTTACGTCATTCCAGGAATTAAAGGATCTTGAAAACCACATATTCATTTGAATTGTAATCAAGCAAACAACATATGTGATCAAAAGATAAAACCCCATATATCTTATTTTGTTCAAGGCATTTTTAATTTTTCAACAAAAGTCAGATCAGATTCTCTCCTACCCTACCTCACATTTGTTTTTGAAATACATGCCTAGAAGTTCTAACATTGATAAAATCTGTGATGGAAATTTAGTTTTTAGTAAAAATTCAAAGTATCGGCAATCAGAAAGTTGGCACCTGACAAACTTGAAAATTGCTAACACAATACAACTCATTAATTCAAAGCTTCAGACCAAATTTCAAATCAGTCTCTCCAGTAAAAGTCAAGAAATCTTTAACAAAAATTTGGTTTTTAGAAAAAAAATCAAAGTATTTGCAAACAGAAAGGGTGTCTTTGGGCGAGAGATTTATTTTCGCTCTCGAGTCGAGTCGAACTCCGTTCTCGGATAATCTCGCTCAAACACCAAGAACGGAACTAAGATGGTGACGAATTGGCTTAAAAATCTGGACATATATTAAATGATAGGAGAAATCGGTGATGTTGTCTTGACTTTTTTNTTAAAGGGGCCAAAATTGCAATTTTTCTAAATATATATCTTAACTTTATTTTTCATCAGATTTCGATGGAATTTTTTTCTTTGAATTTCTATGGATGTAAAGTTTTAGTTGATAGTACATATTTTGCATAGCTCTTCAATTTTTCATCAGTAAGTGATCAAAAGGGTTGAATTTGTCCTTTTTTTGTTCCTAGTTAATAACTGTGTCAAGCTTCTTTTTGTGTCCATCTAATTATTGTGTCAAGCTCTTTACTGTGTCCACAGTCACTTTAAACTACTTTTGTTGAAATTTCAGTGGTCGACATGCTGCAGTCGTATCATGCTGCGCTCGGCGTAGCCCTTTATTTCCTGATTGATCTATCCACATAATTTCTTTTGCATGTCAAATGGTAGAATGCATCACTCTAAATGCAAAAAAAGCATGTTGATAGATCAAACAGGAAATAAAATATACACATTTCACTAAGCAGAGTGATATGTCTATCACAGTGATTTATCACGGTAAGTCTCTGGCTGTACTGTATGAATCTCTTATTATATTTATGACTTTTGATTGTTTATTGGTTATATCAACATCTTATCATTTAAAAAGGTTTAAGCATAATATTTATTTTCTCGGCCCGTCTTCCAATGTTTACATTTTCTGTACAGGTGTGCACATGCGTGTACCTCAAGCGTTGGAGAGCTAAGAATTGGCCTTACTTATTTACATTGTACGGCTCGTCTGCAAACGCCGTTTTTGAAAAGAATTTAAATATAATTCTCTGTAGGATAAATTATATGACCTTTTAACTCTTTTGAATTTGCAGTGAACCATTATGCAAATGTATCAAAAATGAATTATTGGTACAGTTTTAAACTTTATCTTGGACGGCGTACTAGATAGTGACTAGATACGATAACATAACCCTCAGTCCATTACGTTCCTGGGAACGTAGTGGACTGAGGGTTACGTTACAGGCCCTAATCTATAGTGATTTAGGGGCCGAATTTCGGCCCCATTTCCAATGGGCAAAAAACATGATTTTTCCCAATTGCAAGATATGAAATTCCCAATTGTGTTTATGTCCAACTATGTCGTTAAAAAAGTTTTAGTTTTGTGTTTTGTTTACATGAAGTAGACTGGCAACTATCAGTTTTCTGGAAACCAGTAACCTGATACCTCGATAATGAAAGCTCAAGAGGAATGCCAAAGGCATGCTCTGGTTCCTACATTTCTGGTTTGTTTTTATGCTTACTTTTGTGAACATTTGGGTACCAGATTGTTTATTCATCGAGTTCATGTCATCGCACAATTTGAAGTAGAAGTTGCCAAAATCGGCACCCAATGGATTCATAACTTTGTCAAGGCACAGAAATTTAAGCAATAAAAGCAGTTTTAGTAACTTTTACTAACAAAGTATGTGAAGCGAACTGTTTGTTTCACTCACTATGTATATATGTTAAACTTCAGTGTTCAATGTATATGGGGCTTTATATTTTCAAATTGTAATGGAAAAATTGATAAAATTTTGGTTCCTCTGATCAGAGTTTTGATTTTTTTTTTTTAAATGACACTGTCAGTAAAACCCATCTGTGTGAAGGGACAGCCTGAGCTAGTTGACACTTCTAAAAATTATAAAAACTTCTAGAATTGAAAGTTTTGCACTATAACTAAGCTTGATAATGTAATTTCATTATTTACACATGTATACATGATGACTTTGAACAAGCTTTGCAGTAAAAAAGAGCACACATTATACAAATCAACTATTGTACTGACTACTTTTTTCCCAATTTTGAACAAATCGTATGAATTTTCCCAATTTTAAAGGCACAGGACCCTGGGTACAAAAGGTGGGATTAACCCCTGCGTTATCGTATCTAGATAGTGACCGGCTTCTCTATGCAAGCGTAATCAAGTATGTTTTGGGTAATGGCGAACTTCGCTGATTTGCGACAAATTGGGGGAACTGCTCGCTTGCTGACCATTTATCACTTGCAGTGTTTTCCTCTTTTGTTTCAATTCATTTTGCACCAATTCAGAAGCAGGAATGGAATTCTGGCAGTGGACGGATGTAAGAAAACATCAATCATCAATCCAAACAACACAGAGCCTGAGGTCCGACAGAGGCTTGATTCAAATAAGAAACAAATGCTTTCGAACCTGATCAATGTGATTTCGAAACGTTTTGGCTGCAGCAACATGACTGCACTGTCGGCAGGATAACACAAGATTTTTGTGTTTGGAATTGAACTTCAATTTCATCCCATTTGCGTTGATTGAACTGGAAAAAATTTCTTTAAAAATGTGCAAACAAAAATTCAGTCATTCAGAATAAATACTAATCTTCATGGGGAAAGCAAAATTCCCCTAAGTTACAAATTCGTTTGTGTTGGAAATGCAAAAAACTGGAAATGTGGATGAACCTGGAATGTCATAAAAGATGTTACGTCATTCCAGGAATTAAAGGATCTTGAAAACCACATATTCATTTGAATTGTAATCAAGCAAACAACATATGTGATCAAAAGATAAAACCCCATATATCTTATTTTGTTCAAGGCATTTTTAATTTTTCAACAAAAGTCAGATCATTCTCTCCTACCTTACCTCACATTTGTTTTTGAAATACATGCCTAGAAGTTCTAACATTGATAAAATCTGTGATGGAAATTTAGTTTTTAGTAAAAATTCAAAGTATCGGCAATCAGAAAGTTGGCACCTGACAAACTTGAAAATTGCTAACACTATACAACTCATTAATTCAAAGCTTCAGACCAAATTTCAAATCAGTCTCTCCAGTAAAAGCCAAGAAATCTTTAACAAAAATTTGGTTTTTAGAAAAAATCAAAGTATCGGCAAACAGGAAGTGGGCGCCTAGCTAACAAGCTTGAAAATTGCTTACATGATATAACTCATCATTTCCAAGTTTCAGACCAAATTTCAAATCATTCTCTCCAGTAGAAGCCAAGAATTTGGTTTATATTAAAAATTCAAAGTATTGGCAAACAGGAAGTGGGTGCCTGACAAACTTGAAAATTGCTTACACTATACAACTCATCATTTCCAAGCTTCAGACCAAATTTCAAACCATTCTGACATATACAAGCCAAGAAATCTTTGACCGAAAAAATTGTTGACGGACAGATGGACAAAGTAAATCAAAGCACTGGCCGCTGTGACAAGTTGGCCACTATTGACCAACTTTTGAGTTTTGGTGGCCAATCTCAAATTTAATACGTTTTGACCACCATTTAGTAGACAGAATTTAGGGCTGCTGGTTTAGGTACATTCTGTACAATCATAGAGGACAATCACCTCTGAATTGTCATATCTCAACCTGCTTTAAGGTACGTAGATAGACACTGTTGCACTGCGCAATTCAATTGCGCATTTACAAAATAATGAGTCGGATACGGGATAGGTTTGATTTTTGGCCCGGAATAGTAATTTTACAGCTTTTCCTTTGTGACGTCTTAATTGACTGACACATGTGAAACGTCATATTTTGTCCACTTTGCTGCGAATTACTACCCTTTTCTCATAAATAATAATTAATCCGGACACTTCGTAAAATATTTCCAGTAAAAGCATGGTGACATATACATTTTTTCATGCAATCAATAGATTATATCATAAACTATTTATTTACAAAATAAAGTAAATTCTCATGGGTAAAAGGTCCATTATTATTAAGCTGGAAGTTGCCTTTCCATATTTTCCCCATGCATTTTTTGTAAATTTAGGTGAAAAATAGCTAAAAACAACCGAACTTTGACCTCAATTCTGAAAAAAATAAACCACAAAAAGGGTGCATTCTATTAGCAACCTTATGTGATATGGAATGTCAGTTACTTGCCCAATATTGGTGGTTCTCTACTTATTTGGCTTCCTTTGCCACAATACATCTGAAAGGGGCGTTAAGCCCAATGCAATGAAACAAACACACCAAATTTAGTGAAGCTCTACATACATGAATGGGCCGTTGAAGGTTCCTGTTAAAAATGATAACCAGTAAGTTAACATCTCCAAAATATTGCTATCAATTAGGGTCATAGTTTAAAATTGGGCTCTATTCGAAAACACATGCATAAATCATCTTCACTGAAACTGATAGAAACAAATACTTGTGACCGAATCGTGATGCTTGCAAAAACTGGTTACTGTCACAGCGGCAAGATATGCAATGCCTGCATTTTATGTCATGATCGTAGCCCGAACAATTCAAGATGAGGCCATCCTAAAATTCTACATTTAATGTTGCCCACATGCTAGGGTTTTTTAAAATTCATGAAAATAAAAAAAAACAAAAATTTCTCAGCATCCACAAATTTTTGGGTTAAGGTCACATTCCATCACTATTTAAGCAGTCAGTTATTGAACTAATTAAAGACTTGAAAAAGAAAGCAGAATGAAAGGTTTTATGCCAGTCAAGAATTTAGAAATAAAGGTGTGAAATCTGTACCAAAGCATATTTATGCATTAAAATTTGTATTAAGAGATCATTGGAAATGTTTTGTTTGAAATTTTTGTTTGTTTGTTTTTTTCGCTCCCTCTCTCCCTTGTAGCTTTTCAGGTCTAACATTGTTGTTAAACATGGAAAATTAAGGACAGCCTTAGCCCTTAATGACTCAGTGAAAATGATACTTCAGATCTTGGCATTTTCTCATGTAGAAGCTCTAACTTTTCAAAGATAAAATGGTTAACAGCTCTTCAGTGTTCAGTACTTTGATTTGTCTTTTGAAATGGCCTGTTGGTATTTTGCATGTAGATAGATCCGTTCAAGTCAATATATTGTATACCAAGGTTGGTTGCCTTGACCATTGCCTTTTATCCTAGCTTTTCTCC
>MJUU01052449.1:12993-24813 GCA_002080025.1 Modiolus philippinarum
CCCTATGGGAAAATTCACATTTTCTTCTTCTCCTCTGAAACCACTGAAGCAAATGTCACCAAACTTTACAGGAATGATGTACTTAAGGTCCTTAACAAAGATTGCTCATTTCGTTCGGATCCAATTAAAAACATGGCTGCCAGCACAGAACATAGTTTATTTTCGCTCTATGGGAAATTCACATAAAAAACAAGGCCACCATGCAGAACATGGAAAACCCTGCTTCAGCATTTTGTCAGGTGAGCGATTCAGGCTCAGTGTCTGAGCCTCTAGTATTTAGATATTATAAAGTAAATAACTTGAGTGTTTTGAAAAAAAAGGTTAAAAATGAGTTGCTGAGGAAATAGAATCAGGGATACACACTAACTCTAGAATCATGGTCACCACCCTGGTCTCTTAATTTTTAATTTCCAGAAGCCAAGCAAATTTAAAGCACCAAGTTTTTTTCTACAAAAAAACTAAGATATGATATTCCAGAAGATAGCAATATAAGTGACATTCCCTTGTAGTTTTACCATGTATTTTTTTAATATTAACTATGTATATTTACTCCATATTCTTTTATTTTGTAAATTTGACAATGCAAATCAGTGTCTAATTAAATAAAGATCCATTGATAGATAACAAAAATGTGGTGATACTTACTATCCATTTAACGACCAAAAACTAAACAAACTACCACTGAAAAACAAGAACATTTAATGGATAAGATAAGTTTAAAAGGGCAAGGCAATTCCAGGAAAAATGAAAAGAAAGAATGAAAAGGGATTAGAGATGGCTTGTCCTAAACAAGTTTGAGGCAAAATAAATATGCTAAGGATATAAGTTTTGCCAAGTTTAGTTTCATATTTTGCATGTGAATTACACAATTGTTTGAAATTTGTATTTTTAATGCATTGGATGTTTTGAATAATATTTTCATTTTATTTTTTTTTTTCAAAATTCAAACAATTTTTTCTACCTATGGCTGTATGTCCAAAACTGGTTTCTTTTTGACATCAATATAAGCCTTCATCACAGCTTTACATTTTTCAAGCAGTTTTGACCCGTCATGCTTGAAACCTCTGTGAAGTGTCATAGAACTGCAGCAATTAATAAAACCAGAGTTTGAGTCACCATTATTTCACCATTATTTCATGCAAAGGCAGTGTAGATTATCAAGGACACACTACATGTACATCCAATTCTTTTTCATGTTTCATTGAATTGCCAAGTCCTTTTAGCTTCATTTAAAATTTTATTTAAAATACTGACTTCAAGGATGCACATACGGCATAAGAAATATGCCCAGCCTATCAGTAGTTTTTTTTGGGTCAAATACCACTCAACAATCTGATATATTCCTATAAAAATCAGTGTTCTGTACTTATTTAAAGACTGTTTCAGATACTTACTTGATATATTTTATATTAACATAAATTTGGATTCAAGGCTGAAAATATTTTCAGAGAACCAGTTCCACTTTGAAAAAAAGAAACATAGTAGACAGATCACTAGGCCTGGTAGTAAATTACATATTACAAAATATCAGAAAAAATTTAATTTCATTCATTTTTTTTCAGAAATCTCCTGCTAAACAGATTGGTCATGCATTGAAAAAGTCATTAAAGTGTGTTCCTGCCAAATCTAATCCATCTGTCCCACAATTTCCAGAAACACCAGAGAAGAAACTAGATCTGTCCTATATTGTGTGAGTATGTGAATCTGTTACAGAGTACAACAGTGGAGAAGGTTTGCAGTAATAGATACATGTGAAAGAAGAAAAAATATCAATGACCATATAAACTAAACCTAGAATTAAAATAAAAGAAACTTATAAACAAATATTAAACAAAGATAAGTGTATTGTACATTGATGTTGACTTTCAAACAGACAAAAATGCTCGGGCACTGCAGCTTTGGTATATACATGTAGACCAATGAATATCAATCTAATCCTACAGTCAAAATGAATCATCAATCAAACCCTACAGTTAAAATGAAACATCAATCAAATCCTACGGTCAAAATGAATCATCGATCAAACCCTACAGTTAAAATGAAACATCAATCAAATCCTACGGTCAAAATGAGAAATCAATCCCATGCTACAGTCAAAATGAAAAATCAACCAATTCCTACAGTCAAAAAGGAACATCAGTCAAATCCCACACTCAAAATGTAACATCGGTCAAATCCTACAGTCAGAATGACACATCAGTCAAATCCTACAGTCAAAATGAAACATCAGTCCAATCCTACAGTCATAATGAAACATCAGTCAAATCCTACAGTCAAAATGAAACATCAGTCATATCCTACAGTCATAATGAAACATCAATCAAATCCTACAGTCAAAATGAAACATCAGTCAACTCCTAAGGTCAAAATGAAACATCAGTCAAATCCTACAGTCAAAATGATACACCAATCACATACAGTTTCTTTGAAAAGTAAAGAAAATCAGGATCTTATGTAATCCTCCAGATTCTGACAAAAAAGGTGTTTCAGCAAATGATTGATTCAACATAATAGGAAGAAAGCAATAATATTTTCAGCTGATGCTAGAATATCAGTTGTCAACAAAGAAAATGGATGAGAAACCAACACATTTTTTAGATTTTTCCTTTCCATAGAGACAATGTTGCACCTAAGTCCCACACAATATTGTGAAACAATATGAGTATAAATACATGAAAAATGACACTATTATATCAGAAGAGGTCACCCAACATTGTCAAATAATTTGAGTATAACTATATAAAAATAGCACCTTAATTTCAAAAGTGTTACACTTACATAGTATTTCTTTATTGAAGTGATAATTAATCAGTTGTCAAGAAAACATAATATCACTCCCTAGATCAATATTTTGTTTGGTATTTTATCCCTAATATAATAAAAACATCTCAGTAGAAGGAGAGAATTACTGTCACTCAAGTATTTGTTATTACGACATACATACATTATACACAAACCATTCTTATCATCATTTCGATTATCAGATTACCAGAATACAAGAAGTTCTGTTTTAACTTTATTATTTACCCATTTCAGTAATATGCCATTTGAACAGATTTTGGAACTAATTAAGTATGTGAGAAATGATTTGATGGTCTGTTTGTATTTGAATGAAGTAGTAGAATATGTAGTAAACAAAAGAATATCCAGTTATTTTGCATGTAATTCATGGATGTTTCTGTACAAATAATTGTCTGTTTTAGTGAAAGACTGTCATGGAATAAATTCTTGTCTGGTTCTCCTTCTTTTTACTTGTCACAACTAACATGGTATCATCAAAAGAATAGTTTTTGCAGAGTTATTTCCCACTAATCAGAATTACCACACAAATTGCATGTTTCACTAAAGGAATGATTTTTCCCTTTTAGGCATGGTTAGTTAGGAACTAATAAGAATGAAACAGAAATATTAAAAAAAAAATAATGAAATATGGTTTTTCCCTTATTATTTCTGTATAATTATCTCCCCTTAATAAAAGTGACTTATTTTGCACACTCGCAGTACAAATGTTGCTCATTTTAAATGGTTAGAAATCAATAAAATATTGAAAAATCGTTTATACAACATTTAAATGTTAAATTTGAATTTTCACCAAATGCGCAAGATAGATGCACAGTTTAAGACACCTGAGCCACCTTATAACCCCATCACACAAGGCCACGATCGCACTACGACTGAGAAAAAAATTAGGATCATGGTGCAAATGGGCCTGTCGCAGTAAGGTCGTACTAGGATCATAGAAAGGTCTTCATGGTCGTGGAAAAACTTTGAACATGCTCAAAAAAATAGTAGTGCAGTCGTGGTCAAATTTGGTCATAGAAAGGTCGCAGGAGAGTTTTGGTAAGGTTGTGGAAAGGTAGTGCTAAGGTCTTCATGATTGTAGCAGCATCTTAGTTGGATATTGGATTTCCAAGTAAAACACTGAACAGTGATCACAGTACAATGCTACTACGATGTCATTATGACCATTTCGATTCTACTACGATCTCATAACGACCGTTTCAATTCTACTACGACTTCGCGTTCCTGCCACGATCACATCACGATTGAACTGCGATATATAAGACCTAAGTACGAGTTAACGCCGATTTTATCAAGACTTTACTGCGATCATGCAATAATCATGCCATAATGAGGATGAAATATCTTCCTTGCAAAACACCACAGCATATTTAAAGCTGTCGCAATTGGTATGATCAATAGAATGTAAAAGTTTGGATACAAAACCAAGAACTTTTTTGCAGGGGTTCGTGATTTGCAATATATTGCCCTCACCTACCAAGCAACCATCCATAGTTTCCTTGACCAAGCAACTATCTTCCATAGTTCAAGGAAACTGGACTTCTGGACTGCATAAGTTAAATGCATTTTTAATGCAATTCGGTTTTTGTTCATTGCATCAACCCTATAGGGCATAAAACAGCATTTTAAATAAAATTTAATTAATTGTTTTCATGCATTATTAAGCAAACGAAGCAGAATATAGTTTATCAATGATTTGTATGAGTTTTCTTTGATCTCGTGAGGATATATTTTCACTGCCCGAATGCGAAAAAATATTGGCAAAAAGTATTTTAGGCCACTCCTACTTTGTCAATCAGTGCATCAATGTAAAAAAAAAAAGAAATATACGTCTACAAAAATCTTTAGAATCGCACTTTCTTTTTTTACTAGTCAATAGTAAATTTCCTGATTTGAAATTTGTTCTATCAAATGATTTAGTTAATTACAGATAAAAAGAATAATCTAGAAGTTTTGTTTCTGAAACTTTAAATATTGTCTCCAATAATAGACTCGCTCATAAGTGGGCTCGTCCATTATTGTCGTCAATAGTCATAGTATTAGAAACAAAACTTCCATTATGTACATCACGATCACTATGTGGGCTATTACTGTAAAATGCTTCTCCCCTACCACACCCTTTCACAGGTTTGACGATTTGAGTTGAATGTTGTTGCAATCAGTGAAATTTCAGGAAAATAGATAACTTGTATGTTGCATATTAATTATATCAACTGTGGTCAAGATTGTGACAAGGTCGCTGTAGAATCATAGTAAGATCTAGTAACATTGTGATAGAATGGCGGTTTTGTCGTGATGGTAGCGTAGTAGAGTCGTGATGCTGTTGGGATAGTCGTGGAAAGATCGCATTAAGGACTTAATTGTTGTAGTTAAGTCATCGCTAAGTTGTTATGATTTCGTAGTCGGTTCTTGGTATGGTCGTAGTTTGGTCGTGGTTACATCGTAGAAATGTCAAAAGTTTGCCGAATGTACCACGACCTTTCCACTACCTTAAAATCTTGCAGGTAGTAGTAAGGTCTTCATAGTCATGGCGTAGTGTGACACAATCATTAATGACATACAGGCAAACCTGTCTTACAGATCTTCTGTATTCAGTTTTAATCCTGTTTATTTAACTATTTAAAATCTTCTTAATGATAATCCCAATATATCTTAACTTTATTCAATAAGAACCTTTAAAACTTGGAACTTCAAAAGCAACTTATTACTGTCATTCTATCCAAAAGTAGATCCTATGTACCATTTTTGTCCTGCCTGCGACAGATGATAATTAGTAAGTGGTTACATCTTTAGTAGTAACCATCATCTATACCAGAATTAGGTCACCTTTACCTATATTTTCTGCATCCATTAATTTGGCTAAATTTTCATCTCTGGTCCATATATCAGCAAAGTTTTAACAAAATTGGGAAAAAGAAATTTAATTTTGATGTATAATTGTTGCATATAGTCTAAATGTATAATTGTTGCATAAAGATGCACAATACATTTTTGGGATTTGATTCCGCTTCCAACTTTGCTAAATTTCCTGAAAATGTTCAAGACTAGCAAGTTTTGAAATTTTTGCATTCAATAGAATATTTAAGTCAATTTTTTTTTCACAAGAGACATAATTCTGAATACCATATAAAAAAAAATTTGATTCCAATTATGGCAAGCAATTTTGGGGAATTCTAGTTAGCAACCATGCTTTTTGGATGAATTTTAGTCAAAACAAATATTTTCAATGGTTAGATTTCAAAAATTTTTATTCTAATTTTGGTAAATTTTCTGAAACTTTCCAGGACCAGTTGTTTCTTGGAATTCTACTTTACTTTATAGCAACCACATCTTTTATAGGCCAAATAATAATGACAGTGGAGTGAGCAGACAAGACACTAGGTTTTGCAGAACCTTTACAAATTATTAATGTCAACATCACTTTTGTCAACATGCTAAACATGAAGAAGTACTGGTAATTCGAGATAACCCTTTAAAAGAAATTTTCCAAACATAATATGTTACAAAACATAATATCCAAACATAATCCAGGCATAATGCATTACCCTGACATTATGAACGTAATATCACCACTTCATATTCATCTATAAGATAAAATACTTGACATCACCCCAATATGTTTATGTCAGCATTACTGTCTCCTTTGATTTACCTCTTTTATCAACCAGGTATACTTATAATTAGAAGAGTATAACTGTGTCTCCCTGTTCACCATGGACAGGTAGAAGTAAGATTTTTAGCAGGTTAGCTGGGACAGTCGGACTTGGTACCAGCACCAGCAAAAGCTAACGGTAGATGTTATTCGATTGATGGACTTCCAAATGTTTTTGTTTGATCTGAACTGATGAGACAAAAGTTGTTGAAATGCTCATATGCAGAAAATAAATTAACAGTTACTTTTGATATTTTGTTATCTAAACCGGTTTATGGGTACCCAATCCTCCCTTTTCTCTATCCATATTCCCAATAGTATAATTAATATACAAATAAAACATGATACAGGTAGACTACTAAATCTATGACCACTATCTTGAAAAACAAAACAATGTTACAAAACATAATTTAGAAAGATGGGTCAAAGGTCAGCACCTTTAACTATGCAACAGTATTTGTTTTGCACATTTGTTAGTCTGTTATGTGTTTTTCTAGTGTGGTTCCCTTTTAGGCTGTGATTGTAATTTTCGGCCATTGTAGGTATTTACTGGTATCTTGACTTAGTAATTAAGTGCAATATATAATTTTAAGTAAGAAATAATTCATGCAAGCTATATACTTTATTGTAGTTTTAACATGGGTAGGTATTATATTTTTGATTATTTTAGCTCAAGTGCTATCCAGGGTTTAAAAACAACACACATAATGCCTACCAGATTTCTACAGGCTCAGGGTATGAATATAAAAATTATCGTTGAAGCTGTAAGCAGCACTTTACCACATTGTCTTTAATTTACAACTATATTCTTAGATTTTACTGCTTCACTTCTGATTGTATAATTATGGTTTAACATTACCGAGATGAGAGGTAAAATATATTTACAGGGGAGATGATATCGTTGTAATACGAAATCATGACAAATCTGATAAGAGGTAGTTATGACAAGCTTGGTGTAACTTCCTTGTCGATGTTTTACTACATAAAATGATGTCATAATGTTCCTATTTTATAGACCACCGACTCCTGTACCTGTTAGAAATGGGTTTTACGAATCATCAGCTGTGATAAATCGTTCACCAGATGTACTATCCATTGATAGTGGAAACAGTCCTCAAAGGTAATAGTAATATACTCTAGTTATTTTGTTACACAATCGCCAGTGCAAAGACTGAAAGATTTATACTCTATTTATACTCTATATATTTATACACAAAGTGGCAATATCAGTTACCTACGTTTATACAGGTAGGCATTGAGATTGTACTGCCTGTAGGCATTGAGATTGTACTGCCCTTAAGCACTTCTGTGAAGCCTGAGGATGGTACAATCTCTTTGTCTACGGGTAGAAATGAAGGTAACAGATTTATCCCTGGCTTGGCCTTTTAGTTTACTGAAAAAGCATATCTGCAGAAGTAAATATGTAGAAAATGCCCCACTTTCCATGTTGAGGATAGTACATGTACCTTGCTATTTTTAGGCAATTTGCTTTTGGTTATGTAATTTCTTAAGGTTATTAAGGTTTTGGCACCAGATTTTACTTACTAACATCATAGAATATGTGACGTTAGCACAAAGGAATTCCATGGCACTGACATTAGAAATGTTCTAAACAATGAGACAGGTGCATGGGTTTTGTATCAATAGGCTATCATCCAATCAAAAGCCGGCATTCATCACAAGCCAGGGATAATACAGTCGAACTTCGATGGCTCGAACACCAAAGGGACTGGTGAAAACAGTTCGAGCCAAAGGGGTGTTCGAAATATCTAGGTCGAACTATGTTACTATTCGAACCAAGGGACCACAAAAAGGGTTTAAGGCATCCATGGTATTCGAGTTATTGCAGTTTGAGCCATCGAAGTTCTACTGTATATCTTGTGTGTGTGTGTGTGTGTGTGGGGGGGGGTTAGTTTGTCTGTCTCTCTGTTCATCCATCCAAATGTTTCTTACTGATGACATATTAAAGAAATAACGTACTCTTGCCATATTTGGTTTGTAAACTGTTTTCCACAGCACTCAGGGCTAGTTCAGTTTCAGGTTCAATGGTTCAAGTGTTTGTTTATCTGAAATAGGAACTTAATGCCAGAGAGTCAAATACAAACAAATCCCATCATAATATATATTCCAAAAGGATAAAGCATTTTATATTTAATTTCCAATGAAACAAATGTTATAGTATTTGTTCCTTATGCTATATAGCAACTAATGACAGCAGAACTAATGTCAATTTTTGTCTCGCAAGCGATGAAAGTCGCTAAAAGCCAGACATAGGTATTGCTCTCCGGCAGTGGCTTTCTAAAACCTTAATAACTTTTTAACTGTAATACATACACAGATCATCTTTGGTACCTTGGGTTATGAGCTTTCCAGCATCACATGTTTCAGATGTCCTTGACCTTAAGTTCATGGTTCAATGACTCCATGAAAATTGCGGCATTGTTTCACATTCAAGTCCTTTTCTCCTAATTTGTAATGCATAGATCCATTATATTTAGTGTTTTGATGCAACTTAGTTGGTACATGCCAGTCTGCCACTTGTCAAGTGACATTGACCTCATTTTGCACGGTTCAGTGACTTTGTAAATATTGCGACATAGTTTTACATTCAAGTCAATTTCTGAGTCATTGTAATGTAAAGAGATACCATATTTGTTATAATGCTTCATCTTAATGAGTACATGCCAGTCTGACACCTGTCATGTAACCTTGACCTCAATTTCATGGTTCAGTGTCTATGTTATTTTTTTTGCATTCATGACAATTTCTCAGCAATTAAAGAACCTAGACTTTCCATATTAGGTTTATTGTTACATATTAATGGGTATATGCCAGTCTGACACCTGTCAAGTAACCTTGACCTTAATTTCATGATCCAGTGACTTTGTTAATTTTTTACATTGATGTCCAATTCTCAGCAAATAAAGTACCTAGACTCTCCATATTAGTTTTATTGTTACATATTAATGGATAAATGCCAGTCTTACACCTGTCAAGTAACCTTAATTTCATGGTCCCAGTGACTTTGTTATTTTTTTTACATTCATGTCAATTTCTCAGCAATTGTAACACCTATGGTCCCCATTTTAGGTTGATTCTTACATCTTAGCGGATACATGTCAGCCTGACACCTGTCAAGTTACCTTGAACTTAATTTCCGGGTTTAAATGATATTGTTACTTTTACATTCATGTTCATACTTGAAAATTGTAGCAACAATACTTAAGCATGTGGTTAGTTGTTAATTCTAATTGGATGATTTCAGCTTAATACTTGGCATGTTCCCTTTACCTCATTCACTTATTTAATCTCTTAAAAGTTGATTCAGGTATTAATTTTCTCGACCTTCTATATTATGTTGATCATGTGTAGACGATAATGGTTATATTCTGGTGAGACATATCTGTGTCTACACTTGTTAGTTACAATTATCGGCTCTCACCCTGTGGTTATTGTCATAGACAATGGACAAATATGTTACAATTTATATCTCTTCACTGCTTAGAAGCATTTTGTTAAGTCATAGATCGAGGTCAGCTTCTCAGCCTCTAGTTTTGCTTTTTGTGCTTCAATCTTGAATCTTGAACAATTCCTTTGCAAGCTATATGACCTGTTTTAACTATACTTGAAAATAAAATTTTGAAAATCAAATAATCTTAGTACTTGATATTTTGAAAGTTCCAAAAACTGCATGAAAACACATGAACAAGTCAGATTTATGGAAATAAAACAATGTGACATGAAACTTTATTCTTACACACAAACAGAAATATTGTATTAAGTGGTTTAAATATGATAATCAGGGATAAAATATGACTATTAAGAACTTGATTTTTATTACAAAAAAATGTGTAACACTGAGGTCATGGGTTAAGAAAGTTTTATTGTAATTAAAAAGTTGATTTACTAAAGGCAATATCATATAAAACATTTTTGTGAAGATCAGAGATACTTCTTATGCTACTCCTACAAAAGTAGTTCCAGTTGGTCCTTCCTTTTGTTAGTCCCCGAGGGTATTCACCAGCCCAGTAGTCAGTACTTCGGTGCTGACCCGAAAACCGATTCTATTTGGAACCTTGCAATATTTAAATTTTTGTAAATTTTGTTTAAAACTAAGGAGTATCTCCCTCATGCAAAGCTCTGTCCTTAGCTGTTTTTGGCTTTACTTTTAGATCATATTGGGTATTTGTTCTCTATCAGTTTTTGAACATCTTTGAGTTTATGGTCTTCCAAACGTTTAGATTTTATCTGAACTGAAGAGACATAAGTTGTCGAAATGCGCATATGCAGAAAAGAAATTTACAGTTACTTCAGTATTTAGTTTTTTGTCTATCCCAAGTTAGGTTTACCAACAGATTTAAGTTTCTTTTCTGTGAAGGATGTATGAATATCATAAAACATCAATAAACTTTATCTTAATACACATTAGGGTATAATTAAACAAAAATCATAATAAATACATGTATTTATCCATGCAACCAACTATGTGCTTCACTGATCATTGAAAGAAGTGGGATAGGATGAGATGTAACCACTGGTTTAAGTTTCTTTTTTATCCGAAGGTTATGTGCTGTTATCATTTAACTTTATAGAGATACACATTGAGGCATAATTTTAACAAAAAATTTCAATAAAAATTTACCCATGCAACCAACTTCATGTGCTGGATAGTATGATGTTCAACCGTATGTTTTACATTTCTTTTTTGTGAAGTGTTAGGGTGTTATCATTAAACTGTATATGAATGAACATTAAGGGTATGATATTCAAAAAATTATCTTTAGCACCATCATGCTTTACTGATCTCCAAATATAGCATTGTTCACTGTGTTCCATACACACAAATTCTTGTTAGTTTTAGATTTATTTTCAGACATTTGATCATCAGAATTTGTTTCTTCTGGTCATCACTTAAGTTTTGACCTGTTTGCCTTACCCAAAGGAACTGTTTTCCTTATTTAACTTACAATTTACTTTGTCTTCATTTCATCTTTTGAACAATGAATATGTTGTGGAGCCCCACGGGGTATTCACTTCTATGTAAATGGTAGGTACATATGTGCGGCTCAAAAGGGTCTACTTTTTAGGGTTGGCAAATATATGAAAAGGGTGGGAATTTCTGATGCTGTATGTATGATGAGGTGTACTTTCAACAAATGACATATATCAAAAGCCCCTATTTTTCGTTTTTACAGTAGTAACAAACCAGTTGTAACAGTCTTCTATAACTTTAAGGTTCTTATTTAATCAACGTTTGTGATTTTGTGATTGTGAATGTGGCGTTATTTTCCGGAGCTTTATTGTAAATCTAGTCAAAGACTTGTTGATATAAGACTTACCTCTGTGTGTATATATATATATATATA
>MJUU01052449.1:31495-42915 GCA_002080025.1 Modiolus philippinarum
AATTTACAGAGCATACAGACAAACATAAGAATCGTGATGTATATATTGTACCAAGCCAAGAAATGGCCGCTCATCTAGATCAAAGGTATCCCATTGAGCAAATTTCCTGATCAATCTACTTGCCACGATTAGGAGACAGAATGTTACCATGGAAACACAAATTTTCTGTAATAACCATCAGTCAGTTAATGGTCCGGATAAATAGCACCACGGGTGGGCATGAGCGATTTAGCCAATGAATTTTTTGGCTTGATGGAGTTGCAGGAACGTCGCCGTCAAGAAAAGGGAAAATAGTCATAGTGAAATCAAAATAATCCATTTTATTACAAAATTCACTGTTAATTATGCAACTTAGATAATTTTGTTTATTTTTTATTTTATCAGATTCAATGATGATAGATCCAGACAATGGGCAATATTTAGAATCTCTGTTTGCTTTATCAAGTTTCAATTCTTGTGAATAAATGATGTCGACATAATAAAAATAAAAACTAGGATCTTTCTACTTATTTACCCTTTTTAGTATGCGATAACTGATAAGTGCTTGTTCGAATCTGGAAAATGGCTTTAGGCAGTGTGGTCAGGGAAAATTCATCTAAAAATAGATGTGATTCATGAATTCTAAGAGTTTTACGTGAAAGCTAAAAAACATCCAACCGTGATGGGTGATTTTACAATTTTATTTGCGTGATAATTAAAGTGGGAGTAAGACCCAATTCCTGATCCCTCTTAATGTATTTGTAATATGTCGCCCATGGCCAATGGGATACGAAAATTAATTTACTGTCATTAGTTTCCTACCGGTTGTTTTTTCTTTATCAGCCATTATATATATTTCGGTTTATGATTTTAAAAATGATTTTATTCGATCTGCACGGGTCGAGATCGCCAACTTACAATGACTTCGTTTTTAGTTATTTGGTAATTAAGTTCTCAAATAAAAAAAAACTTTACAATGTAATTAATGCATTTACACATTTCTGTTCCCTATCTGTGTTGTACTGCTGATTTAGTATTCATATCATCAAGTTCACATGACTCGTTGCTCAGACGTATACAATTTGATTCTAGGCGATTAGATATAAAAGGTATATTGGCAAGAAATTAGATTACTAGGTCTTTTCCTTTTATGTTTTAATATGGACAGTTAAAACAGTGATCTCTTTTTATTGAAGTGGTCAAGGGAGAATAATCAATAACGTTTGTCAAAATATGTAGATGCATTTTGCATCATTCACTTGGTTTCTGATTTTGTGTGATCTTCCATGTCAACATCAAGTTTTCTATAATTTTCTAGACTACAGTCGCCACCTTGATATTCATCTTTTTGTTTGTCCTCAAATCTCCCTCCATGTATTTTTCCGGTAATTGTCATCATGATCGTCAGGCACACCAGTAAACTCGATGCACACATAGATTGGTGTACAAACATCTCAGGTCCGTGGTTTTCATACAGATATCCAAGAACCCAGGTGCCCGTCAAAGCGCCAGTTGATGATCCCATTATGACAAATGTAATGGCCGATCCAGTTACTTTGACGTGAAAATTTCCCCATGCCATTCCTGAAGGATACATCGGAGCAATAAACAGTCCCAAAGGTACAGTCAATACCCATAATGCTAAAGGATTGTCTCGTGCGAATATTTCTAAGAAAATTTCTGTTACTAGCAAACATGATGTTTCGATGAGTATCAAAAAATCAATGGGTATAAATGTTCCAGTGAAAAGTCCTATAAACCTTCCCGTCGTGTAACTAATCCAGAACACGGTGTTCAAGAGAGACCCATCGTCTCCTGAAAAATCTAGCTGATCTATCGCATAGCTTCTTATGATAGTTCCAGAAATTTTCTCCACGCCGACAGACATGAAGAAAAAGGAAAACATTAAAAGAAAAATCTTAATTCCAAACAATCGATCCCCATTTGCACATGTTCCTGGATCAATTAATCTAATCGCCCTTTTAAACCGGCTTTGATTGTCTTTGTCTTTTTTCTGCGATACCAAGGGCATGTTTCGGTTAAAACAAAACTGGTAAATGACAAATACAACTGATACAAAAGCAACTATGATGGTAACGATAAGATAAGCAATCTCTATCCTGGATTCTCTACTATAATGTACTGGAGATTTCAATGGCGGAAACGACGTAACGTTGGTGTTGTTAGTTTGATTGTGGAAGGAATTGGTAATGTTTCTGGGAGATGGAATGGCCAAAAATGGATTTGCGATTTGTGGAACGATAAAAGATCCAAGACCATAACCAAAGTGCAAAATATGTAAAGGTCCTGCTGATTTTTCCTGCCATATGTTGAACATGATTGTTTGCCCAGCTGAAAAAGAAAAAAAAAGATTTAGTATTAAACAAAATTATTTCACAATAATAGAGTTTTAAGTATTCAAAATCATCACACAGTTTCGGTGAAATGAATTTGTTATTGATAACTTTCTAAAACTGTCGTAACTACATTCGGCCTCTGTTCTACATGATTTTCTAAGCTATATGACAAGCGTGATGATTTTAATTTCCCAATTGTGAACTTTCCCTTTCTTACCAGCAATATACCTACCTCTCCAGCCTATGGAGTGTACATTTCGCAGTTGATTCGTTACTGTCGAGCGTGTAGTTTGTACAGTGATTTTTTTAACAGAGCAAAAACACTGTCACAAAAGCTGCTTAGTCAGGGATTTGTTCAACCTATGTTAATTTCATCCCTCAAGAAATTCTATGGCCGTCACCATAACATCATTGATAGATATGACGTGCCAGTATCCCAAATGAAAGTGGACATTTTCAGCTAGATTCACGTCTTCGCGGATTAGACTACCGACTTTGACATTTTCCCGGATTGAATCACTCACAGTGTGACGGGTGCTGTTAACAGAGCAGGACATGCTTACCCTCCCGGAGCACCTGATGTCACTCTCAGTTTTACTCGAGTTCACACTGTGAGTGCCTTTGTTTTGAATATTGTAATTTCTGTTTCTGTGCTTTGTACCTGTTGAACGTCATTGTTTTTGTGTCTAATGTCATTGTTTTCTGTGTTCTCGTTTTTGCCGTGTCTTTGGACTTCGGTTTTTGTAAATTTCACTTTTTGTTCCTTCGATGTTTCCCAACGTTCTCTTGTCAACATTTTAATTTAACGTGTAACGACTATACATGGACAAAATTACCAATCTTTCCTCAGGTTCGGGTTTTAAAATTGACTGAAGGTCACCAGTTGGACTTTACCGCCAGACTTTCACACAGCTGTGTTGTTCATAGCTCTGAGAACATACACAACAAATAAAGATATTTTGCATTATGGGTCTTCTGGTTATTCAACGGAATCTTTTTTCAACATAAAACTATTCTTTCAACTGTTCATAAAATATACTAAGAAATATTGTGACAAGCTTCATTCTACTAATGTGTCAATCATATTTGGAATCAGATCTTTCAATCAGTTAATTCTGTGATTTTTTATTAATGTTTTGTCCTCTTATGTACTCCTACGCCATTACACAAAGATCGGTTGCAACTACAAGAACTTTTTTTACAAATATTGTATATGAAGAATCAAATATCATGTCAGCGGGCATGAAAATAAATTCCAACAGCCCCACTGATTCAATAAAGGGAGCATATTAAAAAGCTGAGTTGGTATTCTGAGTTGATATTTTTCACTTATCCTGTGGTCAGTACTGCAGTGCTGGTCCCAAAACCGATGATTTTATATGGAAACTTGCTATAACTAATTTATTTTTGTATTTACAACTTCTTTCAAATGAAAATCTGCTACATCCTTATTTTTGTCTCTCTCTTTAGCTATAAATATTGTGTTTTGTTTTTATTGCCACGTTATTGTACCATTCAATTTTGACATTACCCCCTTCGCATTGCTGTCGATGTATCAATCTGATTTATAGTAAAACGCTAAAGTTATTGGATATAAGTGATAAGAAAATTCGGATTCGTCTTATAGCATTGCAAAATATTATTGCAATAGTATAGACATTCTGTTTTATGCAGTACTTCGGTTAGGTATGAGTAAAAATTCTTTGAGGCCTCATGGTGCTTCAAGATGAAGAACTACAATAAAAGCGTTGTTCTGTTGCTTGTTTTTACAATGTATTTGTAGAGACTTCGTCTCATGTGCATTTACCCCATATCTCTTCATTGATTATTTTTCATTGTGTGTGTGTGTGTGTGTGTGTGTGTGTGTGTGTGTGTGTGTGTTTCCACCGAATTTCTCCCTTTCTTGTCGGTTTGCTTCAAAAATTCGTTTGCCGTTATTATAGTCTTCATGAACTGTTTTATTTGTTTGTGAATACAAACGGCTTTTTAAAGGCCCTTACAACAAATCTACGATTATATGTCTCATATGGATCGGGCTGGTTTTACTTTTTTGTATATGCCTGCGAGTTTTTTATGGTAACTGTTTTGTACAATTGTTTTGTCATTTACAATTTTCTACTCAAGTAACACATACCAATATTCTGTGTTGCACCACATATGCCGCGGAAGAAAAATGGAAACCACATTGCTGTTACATTTGGACAGTATGGCGTAATAAAAAGGGCCAATGCCGCACAACTCAAACATAAAGCAAGAATAAGGTCGCAATATTTTCCTAGTTTATCAACAGTAGGTCCTCCTAAAATGGCACCTACAAAATACCCCACACTCCTCCCAGTGATTGCACGTGCTATCAGCTCATAATTGGAGTTTGTTTTTATGATTAAGTCTTTCAATGTCGGTCCTGTTATTTCCTGGTGCATGCCCTACAATAAAAAAAAGCAACTTTTTATACCCCTGTATCACCATGATAGACATTTATATGATTAAAAATTATATTAAAACAGTTAATATAATTATAATTCATATCCTTTTTATGAAATTCTGAGGAGAATTCAGTCAAAAATTATTCATTATGTATGGAAGTCTATTTACGTCATCCAGATAAATTGAGGTAGAGATCTGTACATTTGTTTCGGCAAAATTTGGTAGTTCCTTGTTTGGGAGTCGAACCATCGCTGTTATGACATCTACGGCAACTCCGCCTGCACTTCATCCAGAGCCTTAGACCACTAGGCCAGCTAGGCTTTATAGAAATATAGCTTTCGGTAACCAGATCATACCTCCTCGTAAGTCTTATCTAGAGTTGTAACGAATTATATGATGTATTGGAGCTCAGTGCAGATCCGCTGCAATGAAGTATTACATATATATAGCAGAGAGAATTCAAGTCTTACGACAAAGATTGCCGTCACACAAAGTTATCACTTTTTATATAGACGTTATAACCGTAGATTAAACCTATGAGGAGGTATTACCCGGTTACCAAAAGCTATATTTTTATATAGCATATAGGTGGCCGAGAAGTCTAGGCCGCTGGACGAGGTGCAGGCGGGGTTGCCATAGATGTCACAACAGCGATGGTTTAACTCCCACTGCAGGAACTGACAAAAAATTACTGATACAAATTTGCAGATCTAACAATGTTAGTCTGATCAGCAGACGTATATAAACATATTTGTTTTAATTATGATATAGCATTATGGTTATTTTTGATGATATGACGCCCTGCTTGAAAATTGTATTGAAAAAGATATTGCTAAATAGTATTACGTTGTCAAGGCTCGTCTTGTTACACAAAAATTCTTATATGATCTAAACATTGAAATATAAGGGGGTTTGCTACTCCATATGAAAATAAATAAGATTTCAAATAAATGTGATTTTTTGTTAGAAAATTAAAAAAAGAAATAAATTATGTAAACAAAAATTGAAAGGTTGATGATCTAGTTTTTTGAGTTTTAAATGATTGAAAATTTGGCGGGAAACTGAACTCCTCGGATTTTTCATAGGATTAACATTAGCAAGGTTTGACCACAAATAATTGTTACAGAATAAATAAAATTTCATGAATTTTGACAGTATGCTAAGAAAGATTTATAAAATGAAATAATGGGAAAAAATAAGGGGGTCCATGTGTAAAATATTATAATGCTTTTAACTGGATAAAACCAGAGAATTCCGAAAATCTGACAGAAATCCCAAAATATGATGAGCGAACCTCCATAAATGAGAAGTGAATCACGGCGGAGTCACCTGAACAAAATTACAAAGTAAGCATGACCAATTCGATACGATAGTTATTTTTTCTCCAATTTTAGACATGTTATTGAAAACACTCCCATGCGAATCATCTTGTTAATTTTGATTTCAATTAATGGATGGTCTATTTTTTACGTAACATTTACTTGTACTTACAATTGATACCCAGGCAAGTATCAAAAATACTGTTTTCACAACTTTTCCGGTTGTGGAATATAGCGTTTTTGTGTTTTCATCCTTTTCAGCCTTTTCATTTGGGGACATCTGGAAAGACATAATAGTGGTAATCAATAGGAAAAATGAAAGGATATGGAGTGAATGTACATGTGACAAAAACGCACATGATACATAGAAAACTCCAGTTTATCAAGGACAGGGCTTTTATTCCTGTCTACATCTTGATGTCGCCTGAAGGTCTTCAACTAGAGGTGAACAATATTCACCCCTCAAGCGAGATCAAGAAGGCCCCTAGCGTGCACTTAAGCGGTATTCTTGACAAAAATTATATCAAGGTCACTCCCTTGCTCCCCACCGGCCATGGAGTGCCAACTTGGGCGATGCTCAGGGTTATCCAGCTGAATGCACCAGGGTTACAAGAAGAGAATAAGTGTTGAGTAACATCGATCGCAGCTAAAAAAAATATGTCATTGAAGCAACACATGTCGGGAGCGGTCAATGAGAAAAAGTGAAGGCGGGCAATGTTTGCCTACAAATATTTGTCATTAAGTAGCCCGACGAAAGACAAAAATAAGGACAAAAACAACATCGATAGACATTCAAGATTCCCCCTGCGAGAGATGTATAAGTTCTCTATATAATTCAGTTATGGTGTACATGCTCTTGAGAGAATATCTCATATGGATACACTATCATACTTTCAAGTTTTGGCCTTTTAATTTTTTTTTTTCAAAAATCTGTTCATTCTGTTAATAGTGCTCACATTTCACTTTTTCATTATGCCAAGTTTTCTTGCAATTGGGTGTGGTTGTTTATATGTTGCGATTGTCTTCTGAGTCTATTTGATGACAGTGGTTGTAAGAACACTTGAATACAATTTGCAATTACCACATGGAAGTAGCGTTGCTCGAATTTTAGCAATGAATTCTGCTCTAATCGGTGCTAGGGACCCGTCTTGAACTTACATTGTTGAAAGACCTCATGTTGGACTAAAGATGAACTACAACAATAAAAGCGTTGTTCCAATGTTTGCTTTTACCACGTATCATTAGAGACTTTGTCTCGTGTGCATTTATTCCATATCAACTCATTGTTAATAATGTATATTAAAAACAAAAGAAACGGAAACGATAGCTTATCCCCTCTTTATTGAACGAACATCAGCATGAAACAAACGTTTAGATTTTATCTGCACCGAAGAGACATGAGTCGTCGAAATGCGCATATGCAGAAACTAAGCTGACAGTAACTTCGGTATTTAGTTATTTAATTGAATAAAATTGCTGATGCTGCGATGCTTGATTATAATCGATGGAAACAGTTCGATCATATACGGGAATTGTTTGTTTGTTTTTCTTTTTTTGAAAAGCCTTCATTTCCTGTAAGGTTTGCTATATGTCATTGATTTGTTACTTGTGAATATGGGGCAGAAAGGTGCTAAATGTATTGACAGGCGCTTACTTTGGTATTTATAAATTATAGAACAAGATGTTCTCAAGAGCCTGTATCGCTCATCTGGACCATGACCCTAGTTTCAGAGAAGATGATTTTGAATGCATTTCTCATAGGGTCCTATTTTGAACTATGTTCCATGCTGGCAGCCATCTCAGTTGGTTGATGATCGAATACACAAACATTTTTGTAACCAAGTTGGTTCCAATTCGCTGGATATTTTCAGAGGAGAATATTTTAATGCATTTCCAGTANCTGATATGTATCAGTTTTTCTAAGTGTATTACTTCATATTGCTGACGAATGTAAAATTGTTTGTATATGTAATTTGATTGAAGAGGACCCTTGTAAGTTGTAATAACTTGTGTCCGATTCATTTGTTATACTTTAGCAATAAAATATGTTTAATTTAATTTAGGGCGCTGGACGAGGTGCAGGCGGGGTTGCCATAGATGTCACAACATGCAGGAACTAACAAAAAATTACTGATACAAATTTGCAGAATGATCTAACAATGTTAGTCTGATCAGCAGACGTATATAAACATATTTGTTTTAATTATGATATAGCATTATTGTTATTTTTGATTATATGACGCCCTGCTTGACAATTGTATTGAAAAAGATATTGCTAAATAGTATTACGTTGTCAAGGCTCGTCCTGTTACACAAAAATTCATATATGATCTAAACATTGAAATATAAAGGGGTTTGCTACTCCATATGAAAATAAATAAGATTTCAAATAAATGTGATTTTTTGTTAGAAAATTAAAAAAAGAAATAAATTATGTAAAAAAAATTGATAGGTTTGAGTTTTAAATGATTGAAAATTTGGCAGGAAACTGAATTCCTCGGATTTTTCATAGGATTAACATTAGCAAGGTTTGACCACAAATAATTGTTACAGAATAAAATTTCATGAATTTTGACAGTATGCTAAGAAAGATGTATAAAATGAAATTATGGGAAAAAAATAAGGGGTCCATGTGTAAAATATTATAATGCTTTTAAATGGATAAAACCAGAGAATTCCGAAAATCTGACAGAAATCCCAAAATATGAGGAGCGAACCTCCATAAATGAGAAGTGAATCACGGCGGAGTCACCTGAAGAGCATGACCAATTCGATACGATAGTTATTTTTTCTCCAATTTTAGACATGTTATTGAAAACACTCCCATGCGAATCATTTTGTTAATTTTAATTTCAATTAATGGATGGTCTAATTTTACATAACATTTACTTGTACTTACAATTGATACCCAGGCAAGTATCAAAAATACTGTTTTCACAACTTTTCCGGTTGTGGAATATAGCGTTTTTGTGTTTTCCTCCTTTTCAGCCTTTTCATTTGGGGACATCTGGAAAGACATAATAGTGGTAATCAATAGGAAAAATGAAAGGATATGGAGTGAATGTACATGTGACAAAAACGCACATGATACATACTCCAGTTTATCAAGGACAGGGCTTTTATTCCTGTCTACATCTTGATGTCGCCTGAAGGTCTTCAACTAGGGGTGAACAATATTCACCCCTCAAGCGAGATCAAGAAGGCCCTTAGCGTGCACTTAAGCGGTATTCTTGACAAAAATTATATCAAGGTCACTCCCTTGCTCCCCACCGGCCATGGAGTGCCAACTTGGGCGATGCTCAGGGTTATCCAGCTGAAAGCACCAGGGTTACAAGAAGAGAATAAGTGTTTATCATCAGGTCATTGGAATCCCCATGGGTACTAATTGTGCACCTCTCATTGCAGACCTTTTTCTGTTCTGTTACGAACGGGAATTCATGAAAAAACTACAAAATGGAACTGTACCAAATAGTGATAAACTTATTTCTATTTTCAATGATAATAGCAGGTATATTGACGATATCCTTATTATTGAGAATCCCCAGTTTTTGGCTTATGTTGACACCATTTACCCACAACAACTGAAACTAAATAAGGCAAACAATGATTCTAAATACTGCCCTTTTCTGGATCTAAGTATCACCATTGACTCTGGTAAAATAAAAACTAAAGTTTATGATAAAAGGGATGATTTTGATTTTACAATTACTAATTTCCCCTTTCTTGACGGCGACGTTCCCCTAGCTCCATCCTAAGGGGTGTATATATCCCAACTTGTACGATTCGCTCGCATTTGTTCCACCCTTGATGATTTTAATGAGCGTAACCTTACTCTCACATCCAAACTTTTACAACAAGGTTACAGATTTCATAAATTATTAAATACTTTTAAGAAGTTTTACAGAAGATATGAACATTTGATATCTAGATATGACGTGACTCGGAAACAGCTAACAACAAAGGGCATTTCTCATCCTCGATTTTATGGAAATGTTGTTAAAAAATGTCAAAAANTTATCCACTCAAACTAGGGTTAATTTGTTTTGTGCATGGATCATGGCATAAAATAGACAATATACAAATTTTGTAAAGTTTATCAACTTCCAATTATATTTTCATATATTTTTAAGGCACATAAACAGCATAAAAAAATGAAGGAACTGTTTCCCGCCTAAACTTGACGTCTCATATCTCAAAAATTCTTACATAGATTTTCAAAATTTATGTTGTTCTATTAGCGAAGTTCTTCAAAACAAAAGGTCGGAATTTTGATTTTTAATTACAAAATTTCTGACACTCGTACTCCCTTAAACCATATCAAATCCAACAAGAAAGAAGAAAGATACCTCTTTAAATCAACATTTCGGCATCATTTGGCACTTCATAGGTCTTCATAGGTGGGAAACGCAAATATATGTTAAAATTCTTCTTACCGATCTTCATTACTTTTTCAAAATGAGTTCGCTTAAAATCTAGATTAAATTTTTTGATATTCGACCCTCATGAGCTGTATCTTGTAAATGGTAAATGCGACCTATAATCTGTTGAATACTACAGATTGTAAATTTTCCAGGAAACAAAATGAAAGCTCAGCAAGGGCTTGTTTAGGGGGTCCCAGTATCCCATATCCCAGTAAGTCTGGACTATAATATCCCTTTGAAAATTGAAGATATCCCATTTATTGAAATAGCCCATTTCCATAATCAATAATTTCCCATATCCCAGTACTTTCTGTCTCAAATATACCATATCCCATTAATAAAAAGTCGTAAATATCCCACAATACCCTAAACAAGCCTCCTCAGAATGGTGATTATTAAGATTCTACAGCCAAATTTTTTAAACTTCTTTTGGTACCTCCTTCAAAACCAAGCCCAATTACCATAACATATATAACCTAAAAAAATTGAGGTCGTATAAAAACGAAAGTACGTTGAAATAAATGGCTCTGTTGTCACTGAATAGAGTCATTTATATATGTGGAAAAATGTCTTCCGTTCAACGCAGACGGCCATGTCCATGTATATTCCAATATTTGTCATTTTTGCACGGGACAGCTGATTGCTGCTCAGTAAACTTGAAACATTAGTGACAAGATCTAATTTATTATTTTGTTATTATGTCTTCAAAAACTGTTCCTTATATTCGATGATTTCAATAATTTAATAAATCTTTTTTTTTTATTTTAATCCTGAAAATGTGCTGAAATGCAGATTTTAGTAACGTCCTTATTTTTTCGGAAATATGTACATACGCGGTTTGTATCCGCTTTTTTAGTTTTGTGGCATGTATATTGTTTTAGTCAAACCAGTGGTGCGAGTTTTATGTTTTATGAGTT
>MJUU01052450.1:13514-41944 GCA_002080025.1 Modiolus philippinarum
GTGGTTATGACAACTTTTAAGTGCATTCCCCTATCCAATGTATGTTTTGCTGGAACAGCCCTCATCAACTTCTATTGTTAGTATGATTTACTGGCAACTACCAAATTTATACAGAATTTACAAATAAGAATTCACACAATGTAAAAACACATTTACACATAGTGATGAATATTAATTAACATCTATATTAAAGTTCTTTTTTACTAAATTTCAAATTGAAAAAAAAAACACTGAAAAATTTAATAAACTGAAACATACAAAATGACTGGACAGGTTTATGACTGGGCTTTTAACTATTTAACTCCGTCTGTGACAGTCATCTTTTCCTCCATGTAGATACGATACGAGAAATCTCTATCACAAAATGTGGCAAAAGAAATGGGTTTGGCTCTTTTTTGATGACCCCACACATGGAAAATATTCCCTGCAGGACTCTTTGAACCTCTGACAGGCTTCTTTTCTCTTCTTAGCCTTAGGGGAAGCCCTGGAAATATTGTCGTCTGGACCCCCTTCCACTTGGCAGAAGCCATGCTTTCATATTTTGACAAAGTCTTTCAGACGCTTGACATCAAACAAATCAGATCATTGCATTCAAGCGCCTTGAAGACTTCACATGGTAAATCCATTTTCAAGATTTTAATAAAAAACGAATTTTTGCTCAAGAATCATCGATCGTCGTAGTTTTAACACAACAAATCGTAGATCGTATTTTTCAGCCGATTTCCGTAGAAACTACGGCGAAATCGTAGATGTAAACACCTCTGGGCTAATATCGAGAAAATGGTTAACTCCCTTTCGGGAATTTAGATTATCTCCCTTCAGCCAAAATCGTGTAAACAAACATTTTTCGTGTGAATTTTTTCAAAATCGTGTTTTATGCCAAATTTTTGTTTCACGGTCGTGACAGGTTAAAATCATGTAGATTACGCCAAAATCCTGAAAGTTGGCAGGTATGTAGCAACAACTTTCATAAAGAAACCATTTTGACATCTTCGATATTTTTTTTTATTTTTCATAATCCTACGCGTGAAACAAATAGGCCCTATTTTCGTTTTAATAATGTAGTCGATAATCGTTTAATTTTTCAATGCAGGAAATTTAATAAGTTTAATAAAAGCGAAGTAGTAATTGGAATTGGTTTGTGTATATTATAAACATCTCGTACTGTATACTCTAGCCTATTCGACACCTCCTTTTTAGTTTCAATCCGCCATCAATTTAAAGCCTTTAAGCACCTCGATTCCCACTTTAGCTGTGTTCAAACATTTTTACCATTTCAAGACAATAGTATGTAACGTTCTACCAGATTATTCAGTAAGTTTACTGTATTATTTACAATTTTATAAGGGATTTTTAACCTGTTTAAAAGTTTCCCACCCTGCAACATCTATTTTTATCCAATTCAAGCTGGACCGATAGCTAAAGTGTTCATGACAAACACTAAAAACTAGAGGATGAAATGCCCGCCTGCAAGGTTGAATCAAATTGGGATTTATTAGTAATATTTGTGTTCGTAAAACACATATGATGCCCCCGCTAGAAACATGTTATTCTAGGTTGCGCAGATAAACTATGTACCCTCTATTACTATATTGGAAAAAAATTAAAAGTTTAACAATTATATATTTTTGAATAAAAAATGAACCGAAATCAAAATAAATACCACATGCACATCTCCAATATACCAGTAGGTATAAATGAACTGCAAAATATAAGCTTCCTAGCATCAAAACTGTAGGAGGAGTTGTGCAGACAATCTGTGCACCCCTTATTAATAATTCACCCAATAAATGACTAAGTTCAACATTGTGTATTTTTTTCAAAAAATGCATCAAAATCAAAATCCTTCCCACATGCATATCTTCAATATAAGTACAAATTATCTGCAAAATAAAAACTTCCTAGCATAAAACTGTACAAGGAGTTGCGTGGACAAACTATGTACCCTCTATTACTATACCACCAAAAAAAGTTCAACAATGTATATTTTTGACAAAAATTAACCAAAATGAAAATCCTTACCACATGCACATCTTCAATATAGGTACAAATGATCTGCAAAATAAAAACTTCCTAGCATTAAAACTGTAGGAGGAGTTGCGCAGACAAACTATGTACCCTCTATGAAAAATCACTAAAAATGATTAAGTTCAACAATGTATATTTCTAACAACAAGTGTGGAACCAAATTGATGTCTCGCCCGTCCCTTCATGGTCGCAAAATTGATGTGAATTCTCAAACTGACTAAATCAGAAAACTAAACATATTCGCTAGACTGTGAAATAGGGTAAGTGACAAAAGCAATAGAGCAGACTGTCATGAATCACCAAAAAAGAAAATATCAGTGACCACTAATAGATACTGAAAAACCAAACATGTTCATTAGACCGTGAAAATGAGGTCAAGGGCTAAAGCCAAACAGCGGGCTGTCATGTTCCATTTAAGACAAACCCAAATACCAAATATTATTGACCTTACATTAANTATATACCAAATATCATTGACCTACCACTTATAGTTACTGAGAAAATGACCTAATCACAAAAACTTAATATGCTCACTAGACCGTGAAATTGAGGTCAAGGACAAAAGCCATATGACAGACTGTCATGTACTACCAAAGACCAACCTCCATATTATATATCATTGACCTACCACTTATTGTTACTGAGAAACTAAACTAAGCACAAAAACTCAACATGTTTATTGGACAGTGAAATTGAAGTCACAGACAAAAGCCATATAGCAGACTGTCATGTACTACCCAAGACCAGCCTATATACCAAATATCATTGACCTACGACTTATAGTTACTGAGAAAATGACCTAATCACTGAAACTTAACATGCTCACTAGACCATGAAATTGAGGTCAAGGACAAAAGCCATATGACAGACTGTCATGTACTACCTTAGACCAACCTACATACTAAATATCATTGACCTACCACTAATAGTTACTGAGAAACTAAACTAAGCACAAAAACTTAACATGTTCATTGGACCGTGAAAATGAGGTCACAGACAAAAGCAATATAGCAGATTGTCATGTACTTCTCAAGACCAACCTATAGCTATATACCAAATATCATTGACCTACCATTCATAGTTACTGAGAAAATGACCTTATAACAAAAACTTAACATGAAAGTTTACGCTGCCACCGCCGCCGCCGCCGCCGTCATACTTTGTACACATATGTCTCGCTTTCCGCGCCTTTTGTTGCGGGCGAGACAAAAATGCACCAAAATCGAAATCAAAATCCTTATCACATGCACATCTTCAATATACATACAAATGATCTGCAAAATAAAAACTTACTAGGATAAAAAACTGTAGGAGGAGTTGCGCGGACAAACCATGTACCCCCCTAGGACAGACAAACGGAAGGACAGACAGACGGACGGACATGGGTAAAACAATATGCCCCCCGACTTATTGTCGCGGGGGCATAATAATAGTAATTAATGGTCTTTATTATGATTAATTCTTTGTATAATACAAATGGCCGCCATTGAAATTCATCGTCTTGGTGACACTTCATGTATAGAAATTCATTGGTGAAAGGGTTAAGTGGATGCTGATTGGAGGAAGGACAATTAAGCAGTCAAAATGGAGGACGTACATTATGTCTCATGAACCTGTATTGCTTACCTTAACTATTTCTCTTAGACATTCAAATCTACATATGTGTTATATAATTAAGTGGTTTCAAAGCAGATGTTTGAATTTGTTCCATCCAAAGGTAAAAAGTTAAATTATGTTCTCCCTTTCATAAACTATCTTTTGTGGACAGGACAATCTATATACTGTAAAAGGGGATATTTTTGCATGGATTAAATTTCACGATTTTGATTTCTAGACCTATTTGCCAGCTTTTATTTTTCGCGATTCTCACTGGTATTCCGTTACGTTTGTAATAAAAACAAATTTAGGCGAGGGTAAATTTTCGCAAATATGTGCCAAACGCGAAATTAGCAAAAATAAACCCCTCGCGAAAATTTCCCCTTTTACAGTACCATTGTTATAAAACCCTCTCCTTAATTAGCCAATTAGTTTCAGAATGTAATTTCCATAGGGACACATACATGTTAAACTCAGTTCCAATGATAGTCTAGGCTGGGTTGAGGACTTGCTGGAAAATGGAAAGCCAAATGACTTTTGCGACCAAAGTTTGATTTCAACAGCAGGTTCAGAAGAAAAGATCTTGCAATGAACTTGCATTTTCAATAGGTCCAATGTTCAGTTATGCTCTGGGATGGGTTGAAGATTTGCTGAACAATATTGTTATGGACCACTCAAAGGACTATTGTGACCAAGTTTCTTTTCAATTGCAGTTTCAGAGACAGATCTTTGAATGAGATTTACCATAGGTTTCAATGATAACTTATGCACCCTGATGGTGGCCATCTTGGATGTGTTTTGAAAAGTCATGCAAACATCATTATTATCACCAAGTTTTGTCCAAACTGGCTATGCATTTTCCACCAAGGTCAAAAGCTGAACTATGTTTTAGGGAGCATATTTGGAATATATAGTAACTGGACTTGCTGACAAAAGTTTGAAAAGGGGACCAGCTGAATACTTTTGTGACCAAGTTTGATCTAAATTGCTGTGTTATTTCAAAGATCTATGAAAATTATTCAATGGTTCATTGTTAAACTATGTTCCATGCTGATGGGAAGTTTTAAAAATCATAATTTTAATCATGCCTACAATTTGAACAAAATTACCTCATTTCCTGAATCACTACTTATTTCATACACACTTAATCCTCTCTCCTCCTCTGTATCTTCAGAATTTGTAAGTCTCTTCAACTTCTTCCTATTAGCTGTATTTGGTAATTTTTTAATGAACAGTCTCTCAAGCTCCCTTATTGTCCTATGATGGCTACATGTGAATGGATTCGTTTCCAAATTAATGTTAAAAGTTCTACTGTTTAGTTTCATATCAAATATAGTACCCATACATCCTGTAATAAAAACATATGTGCATTGTATCATAATATGCATGCATAATACCTAATCATGTTTTCAAAATTTCAAATTTCAAGGGGAACAACCAATTTCATCTTTTATTGAACTCTACCACAGTTTTGTAAGCTTTCTCTTCCAACTCTCGAGGACTTCAAAAGTTATTGGTCAGAAACCCTGAAGTTTGCAAAAATTTTTAACATTCAAGGGGTATTATAAACTCCTGAACAATTTTAGCATTTGAGCCAAAAATCAAATTTTGGAGGCATGGCTGGCCAAGTGATTTAGGTAGTAACTTAATCTGTACAATCACTATAGCCTACCTGTACAGTCACTATATCCTGCCTGTACAATCACTATAGCCTACCTGTACAATCACTATAGCCTATCATCATCTCTGCATTTTGAGTTCATTCAAGCTTTGTAAATCACATAAAAGGGTGCACTGGAGTTGCAACCCTAAATAATAAGGTATGTCAGCCCAAGGTTGGTGGTTCTTTCTGGGTACTCCAACTTCCTTTTCTACTAAACTGATCGCCATGATAAAGCTGAAATACTCCTGAAAGTGGAGCTAAACCCCACACAAAAAAAAAACAAACAAAAATCAAATCTTACCTGACTTTTGTTGTCAATATCTAGCTTTAGCTAGGCCTAGAGATTTTATGCAGTTTCTTTCAAAAGTAGTACAGTTATAAGAGAAATACACATGCATTGTCCTTGTCAAATACAATTTGATGTCAGAATGTTTTTGTAATTATGATATATCAGCATGCTCACTGCTTTTTGCAGTTGGAGGTACATGTACCCTTTAAATTTAAATTTGGATTTGCAAGGTACATGTGCATACCAGTATTTTTACTTCGCTTAGCTTTGAAAGGAACCTATCAAGTTGCATGACATTTGGCAACAACAATTTTCCTTTCACTTTTGATTTGAACATTGCATTTAGATCTGAAAACCACAATGTTCAATGATCAATTTTTCAAATGTATATGCTGGCACGTTTTAATTTGTGAAATTGTTCTTGCATGTTTTATAATGTATGTGAATTAGTAAATGGGCATGCTGTGATATCCCACTACATTTAATTGTCATTACCAGGGCATCCATTATTATTTTGTGGTGAGTCATATGAAGAGTCTAATGATGAGAAGCTCGTATTTACTGACCCTGTGAATGAAAAAAAAACAAGAATTATAAAATTTAAATGCCAACAAGGTGCAAAAGCAGAGTTAAAACTTAATACTGCATGGCAAAGTATCTCCTAAATTAATGTGGACTCTTGAGATGATTGTCTAGGAACTTAATTATTTTTGGAAAATTTTCTATTCATACTTTTCTACCAAATACACGTCACATGAAACATTATGATCAAATTTTACACAACATAATGATATAGTTTATAAAATTCAACTTTCTGGCTTAGGGATAATTCCATTAAAAAGATTGTAACTGGACAAGAAGGCAGAAAATAAAAATTATAATTCTTGTGGATTCTTGTCTATTTTGTATCTTAGGCCAAAAAGAAAAATATGTGTGTTTACTGTAGTCTGCTGAAAAAAATTAGGGTCGGTAGGTCGGGAATCTTTTTTTTTTCTTTTTTTTTTTTTTGAGACATCGTCAACGAAATCCGGAAAAATTTCGAGTCATTCCCAAGTCCGCTCCGAAATTAATCCTACAAACCGGAAGTCCTGCCATTTGCATTGTGTTTTGGAAGAAACTTGGCATATTTCTTGATTTTTGTCTATTTGAATATCTTTTGAACCAAATAAAAAGTTTAAATGTCTATTATATTAACTTTCCGTACCAGCGGAAGCATGTTAGCAGATAAACTTATCAATTTACAGAGGTCTGTATCAAAATAGGGTCGGTTGATAACAACGTTGAACTTTTTTTTTATGAGAATCAATAAAAAGTTCTAGGGTCGGCATCTAAAAAATAGGGTCGGTCAGACTACCGTAAACACACATATTTTTTTTTTTTGGCCTTATTGCTCTACTCATATTTGTCCATTCCCCTTGCAGGGATGATTCCACTATACAATTTAGGGCCGCCTAGCGGCCCCAATTTTAGCCAGCGGCCCCACAGAAAATTGACCTAAACAAAAAAAATCCCAACGCAAAAATTTCACATAGCTGCTACAATCCGGACAATGGACTGTAACTAGTCCGTTGCTGTTTTCGGTTCTTAATTAAGAATTTCGGTCACTTAAACGCTTATTGTCATCAGTGTTATCTGGCGTCTTTAGACACAGATTTAGCTGCAGCACACATGCTTATTCACGTTTATACATGAAATTTTTCGGGTAGGAATTTCCGAAATAAGATAATATAGCTGAATCAATATTGTCGAGAGTAACCTTTCACGACATATCTTCCTGTTTAGGGACCAACTATTGAACTTGANTTTCCCATAGGGTCTAATGTTAAAACTATGATTCCGGCTGGCAGCCATCTTGCATGAGGTACCGACCTGTCGGATACCCTTTTTAAAAGGGACCATCTAAGGACCACTGTGACTAAGTTTGGTTCTAACTGGACTAGTAGTTTCTGAGAATAAGATATTTGAATGTGTTTTCCCATAGGGTCCAATGTTAAAACCTGTGTTCTCTGCCGGCCGCCATCTTGCATGAGGCACGAACCTGTTGGATACCTTTTTTGGAAGGGACCATCTAAGGACCATTGTGACTAAGTTTGGTTCTAATTGTACTAGTAGTTTCTGAGAAGAAGATCTTTGAATGTGTTTTCCCATAGGGTCCAATGTTACAACTATGTTCTCCGCTGGCGGCCATCTTGGATGAGGTACGGACCTGATGGATACCTTTTTTTGGAAGGAACCATCTAAGGACCATTGTGACTAAGTTTGGTTCTAATTGGACTTGCAGTTTCTGAGAAGATCTTTGAATGTGTTTTCCCATAGGGTCCAATGTTAAAACTATGTTACCCGCTGGCGGCCATCTTGAATGAGGTATGGACCTGCCGGATATAATTTTTAAAGGGGACCACGCAAGGACTATTGTGTCCAAATTTGGTTCAAATTGGCCCAGTGGTTTCTGAGGGGAAGATCTTTGAATGAAAACTTTACATCGGATGGACGCCAAGTGATGGCAAAAGCTCACCCTGGCATAGCAATGTGAGCAAAAAAATAATCTAAAAATATCGGTTTTTGATTAGAAAATCTATACACTTTGAATAATAACTTGAGGCTCACATGAGCCTGTATCGCTCACCTGGTGACTGGTTTTATTCATTGTCACCAATAGACCACCCATTCATACTATAAATCAGTTCACTAGATGTTACATTTTCATTCTTGGATGAGGTACAAACTAAAAATCGCAAACTTTGGAAGGGATCACCCAAAGACAATTGTAACCAAGAATGCATTTTCCGTAGAGTCCCTATATTAAACTATGTTCCATTCTGGCGGCCATCTTGGATGAGGTAAGAACATAAAAATCACAAACTTTAAAGGGGACCACCCAAGGGTTGTTGTGACCAAGTTTGGTTCAATTTGGCTTGGTAGTTTCAGAGGAGAAGATTTTTGGATGCATTTCCCATAGGGTCCCTATGTTAAACTATGTTCCCTGCTGGCAGCCATCTTGAATGAGGTATGAACATAAAAATCACAAACTTTGAAGGAAAACGTCTAAAGACTATTGCATTCAAGTTTGGATCCAATTAGCTCAGTAGGTTCAGAGGAGAAGACATCTGAATGCATTTCCCATAGGGTCAATATGTTAAACTGTGCTCCACGCTGGCAGCCATCATGGGTGAGGTACAAGCTAACAAGAGGCTCTCAAGAGCCTGTATCGCTCACCTGGACCATGGCTGCCATAGATAAAAGGCATTTCCAATACGAAAAATAAAAAAAAACATTTAGCAGAATACTTTTTTTTCTAAAATTACAGTATTCTTGTTTGGTTTCCATGGCAACCAAAAGATCCAACATCCATTACAACCCATAACAGAACACCATTCAAAAAAAATTTGGGCAGGGGTTCCCCTTATAATTAAAGTAATACATAGTGCTGAAATTAAAACATGCAGACCACTTTTCAAATAAAAATTCAAAAATTTGGGCAGAGGTTCCCCTTAAAATCAATAGGGCCAATGTAAAAACAATGTTCCAGATGGGGGCCATCTTGGATGAGGTACCGACCTACCAGATACATTTTTTGGATGGGACCACTTAAGGACCATTGTGGCTAAGATCGGTTCTAATTGGACAGGTAGTTTCTGAGAAGAAGATCTTTGAATGTATATTCCATAGGGTCCAATGTTAAAACTATGTTCCTGCTGGCGACCATCTTGGATGAGGTACAGACATGCCGGATACCTTTTTTGGAAGGGACCATCTAAAGACCATTGTGACTAAGTTTGGTTATAATTGGACTGGTAGTTTCTGAGAAGATCTTTGAATGTCTTTTCCGTAGGGACCAATGTTAAAACAATGTTCCCCGCTGGCGGCCATCTTGGATTAGGTACAGACCTGACGGATACCTTTTTTGGAAGGGAACATCTAAGGACCATTGTGACTAAGTTTGGTTATAATTGGACAGGTAGTTTCTGAGAAGAAGATCTTTGAATGTGTTTACCCATAGGGTCCAATGTTAAAACTATGTTTCCCGTTGGCTGCCATCTTGGATGAGGTACGGACCTGCTGGATACCTTTTTTAAAGGGGACCACCCAAGGACTATTGTGACCAAATTTGGTTCCGATTGGCCCAGTGGTTTCAGAGGAGAAGATCTCTGAATGAAAAGTTTAAGCCAGACGGACGGACGACAGACGGACGACGGATGGACGACGGACACCGGACGCCAAGTGATAGCAAAAGCTCACCCTGGCATAGCCAGGTGAGCTAAAAATCACAAACTTTGGAAGGGATCACCAAAAGACAATTTTAACCAAGAATGCATTTCCCGTAGAGTCCCTATATTAAACTATGTTCCATTCTGGCGGCCATCTTGAATGTGGTAAGAACATAGAAATCACAAACTTTAAAGGGGACCACCCAAGGGCTGTTGTGACCAAGTTTGGTTCAATTTGGCTTGGTAGTTTCAGAGGAGAAGATCTTTGGATGCATTTCCCATAAGGTCCCTATGTTTAACTATGTTCCCTGCTGGCAGCCATCTTGAATGAGGTATGAACATAAAATTCAAAAACTTTGAAGGAAAACGTCTAAAGACTATTTTATTCAAGTTCAGTTCCAATTGGCTCAGTAGGTTCAGAGGAGAAGACATTTGAATGCAATTCCCATAGGGTCAATATGTTAAACTGTGCTCCACGCTTGCAGCCATCTTGGATGAGGTACAAACGTAAAAATCACAAACTTTAAAGGGGACCACCCAAGGACTGCTGAGACAAAATTTGGTCCCCATTGGCTCAGTGGTTTCAGAGGAGACGACTTTTGAATGCATTTCTCATAGGGTCCTATGTTAAACCGTCTTCCCCACTGGCATGAGATGTGAACCTGCTTAACATATGTAGAAATTGTAGTTCTGGAAAACCTCAACACTTTTGCAATTCACATTTAACCTTTATCTCAAACAGTTTTTGAAATAAAAGTAAAAACGTTAAAAAATGGTGAAAATTCAAAGAAAAACCGGCAATATCTCCTATGTGGGTTGTCAGATTTTCTTCAAAATTGCAGGATATGTAGATCTTACTATGCTGACCATTTTTTCTAATACAAACTTCACTTCTATCTTCTACCATTTTCAATCTATAAGACTTAAAGTAACCAAAAACTGAAAATTTTACAGAAAAAGGGCAATAACTCCAAGACAGGTGACCGGATATTCTTCAAAATTGAAGGGCAGGTAGATCTCATCATGCTGATCATTTTTACCCTAGCAGAATTTTGATATCTGTAAGGGTTATGGAGTAATTTACAAAAAACAGCAATTTACCCCTATGTTCTATTTTTAGTAACAGCGGCGATGTTGTTTGGTCTACGGACATAAAAATCACAAATTTGAAAGAGCATACCCTGGTGATGATTCAGGCCAAGTTTGGTTAGTATTGGCCCAGTAGTTTCAGAGGAGAAGATCTTTGAATAAAAGTTATTGGACGGACAGACGATGGACGGACGACAGACGGATGACGGACAAATGGACAATGGACGGACGGACACCTAATGATGGCAAAAGCTCACATGGCCTTTGGCCAAGTTAGCTTAAAAGCATAATTAATCGACCATCATGAAAATCAATAATCAAAGTGCTGAATGCTGGAAAGCTGTTAAGCATTTTATCAATGTTAGATTCTAGGTATGTATTTCAAAAACAAATAAGAGGTAGGATAGGAGAGGATATGATCTGTCTCTTTTACAAATAATTAAAAATGCCTTCACAATGTTTTAAAAATGATGAAAACAAAATAATATATATGCAGTTTTATCTTTTGATCACATATGTTGTTTGCTTGATTACAAATGAATATGTAGTTTTCCAGATCCTTTAATTCACAGAATGACATAACATCTTTCATGATGTTTCAGGTTCATCTACATTTCCAGTTTATTGCATTTCCAACACACATGATGTCAATGCATCTCAGAAAGGCTTACTAATTTATAACATAAGGGAATTTTACTTTCCTCTAAAGATTAGTATTTGTTCTGAATGACTTGATTTTTATTTGCACATTTTTAAAGAAATTTTTTCCAGTTCAACCAACGCAAATGCGACGAAATTGAAGTTCAGTTCCAAAAATAAAATCTTGTGTTATCCTGCNAAGAGGTTGCCAATATATGGACCTAAACGCAAAACTTAACATCGGGACGTACGGACGTACGGACGTACGGAGAAGGGTAAATCTATATGCCCCTTCCACTTCGTGGCGGGGCATAAAAATTAAGACATTATATAAGTGGAACTTGTCCAATTAAGATATTGTTATTTACAGCAATTACAAAGCAGAGGACGTCAAACACCCCAGCGTCACTATAATCACGTGATAAAGTGCCAAGATAAGTATGTTCTCCTGTAGAACTTCTGTATCTTGAAAACGATATATTCTATTGTATATACCTTTAAATTGAGCACTCTGTGTCCTCAAGTACACATCTTTTGTGTATCTTATCCAACTCTACAACTTCAATTAAATCCTTAAATAATACCCTTATTAATTACAATACATACCATATAGTTTCTTTTCACATAAGGTGTTTCAAAAGTAAATGTTGCTTTTGAATGGATACCGATAGATACTATACTCATGTTGGAAAATGGGAGCAACTAACACTGAAATCAGTTTATCAGTAAAAAGTAATTGGCTTATATTCTATTATCTTTATCTTTGTCTTTATATCATTTACCAAGACTACATAAAGAAATGCATAGGCGAAACATCTTGAAATCACAATTATCGGGTTCCAAAAGCATTTGTTTCTCATTTGTACTTAAAGTGGTACTGTTTGAGGGTTAGAGAAGTAACACGTACCATTATTTTTTAATTGGTTTTGTCTCAGAGTTAGCAAAAGACATTAACCAATCAGCTATTTAACAGATCTTCCAAAAACATATATGCCTCACTTACTGTGTGACGGGTGCTGTTAACAGAGCAGGACATGCTTACCCTTCCAGAGCTCCTGATGTCACTCTCAGTTTCACGGGAGTTCACACTGTGAGTGCCTTTGTTTTGAATGATGTAATTTCTGTTTCTGTGCTTGGTATCTGTCTAACATCATTGTTTTTTGTGTCTAACGTCATAGGTTTCTGTGTTCTCGTTTTGGCCGTGTCTTTGCACTTTGATTTTTGTAAATTTCACTCCTTTGTCCCTTTGATATTCTACTGCCGTGGTTTTGTACCAAGCCTCTCAGTGAACGCAGGCTCTGGGTTGTTTGGATTGATGTTTTCTTACATCCGTCCACTGCCAGAATTCCCTTCCTGCTTCCCAATTGGTGCAAAATGAATTGAAACAAAAGAAGAAAACACGGCAAGTGTGAAAAGTCAGCAAGCAAGCACTTTTCCCCAATTGTCGCAAATCAGCGAAGTTTGCCATTACCTAAAACATACTTGATTACGCTTGCATAGAGAAGCCGGCTGCTATCTAGTACGCCGTCCAAGATTAAGTTTAAGACTGTACCAATAATTCCTTTTTGATACATTTGCATTATGGTTCATTGTAAATTCAAAAGATTTAAAAGGTCATATTATTTATCCTACAGAGAATTATTTTTAAATTTTTTTTCAAAAATGGCGTTTGCATACAAGCCGTACAATTTAAATAAGTAAGGCCAATTCTTAGCTCTCCAACGGTGGAGGTACACACGCACCTGTCCAGAAAATATAAACATTGAAAGAAGGGCCAAGGAAATGAATATGCTTAAACCTTTTTACATGATAAGACGTAAATATAAACAATAAAACAACCAAAAGTCATGATTATAATAAGATGCATGCAGCTTTAGGAGTTACAATGGTGATCGTAGAAAGTACTATGCTTCCATTCATAACAAAACTTGTAAAACTAATAGCGCACCGTGGGAAATTTTTATGAATGAACCGAATCGTGAATTACGAATGTCAAATAAAGCTACATTTTCATGCTGTCTTTTTGTAAGAACTGCATATACTTTCAGTCTAAGTGCACATACTTTGGAAATAGAACAAGGAAGATACAGAGGACTTCGGATAGAGGATAGAACCTGTACGTTATGTAAAAATTCAGAAATTGGAGATGAAATTCATTTCCTTTTACAATGTCCAATTTTAAACAATACTAGAAAGTGTAATCCAAAAAATTAGCACCCTCTATCCAAATTTTAATACTTTAGATAAAAAATCTCAATTTATATGGTTAATGTCATGTGAGGATCAAGTTGTAATTGAGAGTGTCTCCTCCCTTTTGCATAAGTTAAATGAGCAAAGAAATAGCTTCTTAACCCCTAACCTTAGGAGTTACTTTAGTTGATGAACATTAATTCACTTTATATGTATTGGTGGCCACAATAATCTTGGGTCACTGCTCTTGTGACCATGTTGACTGCTATCTTTTTTTGTTAATTTTTTGTTTTTTTGCATTTTTTAGATGCTAATCATTGTAATTATTACAAATCAATGTATTAAATTTATTTGTAATTGTTCAGCTCTTTATGGGCGTCATGATTGACAATAAAATATATTCTATTCTATTCTATTCTATTCTAGTCTGCACATTTTTAAAGGAAATAACTTGAATTTGATGATTTGTTTCTCACAAATACTGCCAGACATGAACTACGTTAATGTGTAATGTGATGTCTGCTAAGTACATCTGGCTAGTGTCTAGTCTAGACCAAAAGCAACAGTATAAAGCTGCTTAACAGTTAAAAATGTCACTCGTGTAGATCAACGCAGTGAATTAAACTCTTTGCGGAACAAAGTTCCACAACTCGTTTAATCCTTCTATGTTGTTTGGCACTTGTGACATTTTAATTGATATTCACGACAGTCAATTAGTTATACTATAAGTCTTCATTCCTGTTACTAGCATCCAACAATATATCCCTGTCTCATTTTGAACTAATAGAACTTTCTACAGGAAATGGCTTTTTTTTTAATCTCTGTGACCTTGACCTTGTATACTTTCTCTAAAATCAATAAAGGGTTTTCCTTTCCTGGAACCCTTCAATGTATCAATGTTCCAATTTGATTGAATATTAACTTTTTGAGTTATACTCTGTAAACCAGTTGTTCATGCTTGCCTGTACCATCAAACTAATAGCAGTGTTGCAACTCAACTGAAAATGCTTAAAAATAGTACAACTAGTCATTGTACTTGAATCTTGTGTGGCAATACTGGTCTTTTAATGTAGTGGTCAAAATTACATAACATTAAACAAACAACATTTTGAATTACTGCAAACATTCACAGTCACATATAATATGCCCCCAAATATTGAGTAATGCTGTTTTACCATGATCACTGAAGTCTAAAATGAGCTATAGCCAGATGTATCTTTGTAGTTTATCAGAAAAACTGTCAAAGTCAAAGAACTGTTCCATACCGTATAAGTGGTTATTTTCGGGAGGACTTAATTTTCGCTTTATTCGTGATTATTTTGAAGTCGCGAAAATTGAATACTGCAAAATATAATTTATATGAAACTTAATACAGCAAATGATAAACATTCACGAAATTTGAGTCCTGCGAAAATAAATTCCAGCAATTCCTGAGAAAATAACCACTTATACCGTATGTAGGAGAAGTATTTATATACACATCAGTACATCATTAGAAACATTCCTACAAAATTTAGAAGCAATAGGAGACACACTTACACTAACCAGATGAAATATATATAATATATATTATAGCAGAAAAATTGTAAAAGTCCTATAACTCTCACAAAAATTTGTGATCAATATTACATGCCAGTGGAGGATGCTCATCTCCACATAATGTGCAACAATCCTACCAAATATGAAGACACTCATGTGGTTTCCAAGGAGTTGCTTTAACAAGATGCATTGTTGCAGATAAGGGGAAAACAGTGAAGGTCCCATAATCATACAAAAAAATTTCAATCAATAGCAGTGAAGAATGCACATCTGCACATCCTAACCAACACTCCATCAACAAGGTCCAATGTTAAACTATGTTCCCTGGTGGCAGCAATCTTAAAAGAAGTGAAAACCTGCTGGGAATCTCTTTTGAATAACCTCATATAAAAGGCCAAGCAGTTTCAAAGGAGAAGGTCTTTGAAAGATTCTAATATTAGGGCTGATGTTCAGGTATATTTCCCAATAGTGGTCTTCTCGAGAAGTGAATGTGCCAGACCTTTTTTTAAAGAAACTATCTTGGGACTGTTTAGTGTTGTGCTCAAGTTTTGATTATAAATGGCTAAAAAGTATTATAGATATTCTATGTATCCCATTGGGTCAAATATTAAGCTATGTTCCATGCTTTTGACCACTGAGGATAAGGTGTGGACATAGTGTACACAATTTTTTTTTAAAGGTCACCCATCCAAAGATTATTGTGAACAAGTTTGATTTCAATTGGCCCAATGCTTTCAGATGAGAAGATCTTTGAGAGGAGAGCTTGCAACATGCAGACGGTCTTCGATATGATGCTGGATCCCAAATGATTGCAAAAGCTCACCCTGGCTTTACCAGATGAGCTAAAAACAAATGACACCCCACCAAATCTGACATATATATTTTATAGTCTATATCTTATTTTGAGAAAACATCAAATTTGACTCCTTTAGTAAACCATACTATTGTGAACAGGGCATGTCAGAAACCAAAGACATCAACCATCTTCCCTCTATACCATAAAACAAAATGCTTAACTTCATACTGATCCATCAAATATAACAAATATCCTAGCATGGTATATTTAAACAACTCTTACAGCCACAAAGCCTCCATGATACAACCAAAAAAAGTAAATAGATTTTGCATGAAAAGGTATAAAAATTACCTGGTGAAGAACAAATTGATGAGGCACTGCTTTGTGGAAAACATTTGGACTTGTCAATTAACTTCTTATGTACTTCTGAATTTCCTTGAAAAAAATACAAACATATATTTCATGTTATCAGTGTATTAGAATTAAAATATTGAGTTAATGTCTACAATGTTAAAACTCAAAAATCAATTAAGTTCACTTGCTTGCATATGTAATGTATAACAATAACTGAAAATCTTTTTTCATTGTTTTAGAAGCTTTTTGTACAGTGTATATATTCTCTATACAACTAAGCATAATTTTTACAAAACTTTTTTTTACTCTGGCCAAGGACTTATATTTAGAAGGTTAAGCATCTCGTGATAATCTGGAAATATATCTAGAGGTGTGAGATTTTGTTACTTTGGGACCCAGTCTTTGCAGCCTTATAACAACGGGAATGTAATAATGATGGTCACAAAAATTTTTCTGCGAGGACAGTAGATGTTAAACTTCAGGAAAATATGGAATTTGTGAAATTCTGTTCATTATTTTTAAAGCCTTTAGTTCAAAATCGTGGTGCATTTTTACAGATGATAACCGAAAGTGGAAAAAAAATCAACGAAAATGTTTTGATTTCAAATTACAATCATGAGTATTGAAGAAACTACTTGCTGTAATGTAAGGAAATTTACTCTACGGATGTAAAAATCATTCAGCTTTCAGTAAAGTATAATTTTATTAATATCCATAATCAACTTTTTAAGAAGATAGCAAGAAAGTGAATGCATACCAAACGCTTCACTATAAATATTAAATTGCAACATGGATTGTGTACGAGTTTCCTATCCTTCTAAATATACGTCCTTGCTCTGGCTGAGTTACAAATTTTCAAAATAAATCACAAACCCTGTTCAAGGAGAAAGTCCTTCTTTCCCTTTTATCTTGTAATTTCTTATCTGCTAGTATGCTCTGTCCTTAACTTCAATTTTGGCATTAATGTATTCAATAGGACTTTGATTGTTTGATAAACACACTAAAGACAGAAGTTTGAAGGAGTTGTTAAAGATGTTAGAAAAAGGTATGTTCAATTTCAAATATAAGTGATTTAGGAAATCTGCCATAAAATGTAAAAAATTAGTGTAAATAATCAACAAAATGCCAAAGTTACTGTTAATTTATTTTCTGCATATGTGCATTTCCACAATGTATGTCTCATCAGTGAAGATTAAACCAAAACATTTGGAAGTCCATTAACTGAAAAAGGGGTAAAAACTGATGGACAATAAATTACCAAAAGGATCTAAATAGAGAAGCCAAAATTCAGCAAAGGACAGTAAAGACTTCAGCAAATATATCAGTTACTGTACTGAAAAGAAATCAATTGACAAAATGTCTTTTAATGCAAGTTACGAGTTGAAACAAAAACACAGATGTTTGCATCTATTTTACTGTTTGATGAATAAATATAGTTATGATCCAATTGACTCCAATCATGAATAGTAGGACATACCTTTAATGTTCCCTGCAGATACTGAAGAAAACATGTGAATGTCTGGATTCATCTGTAGGCAATTTGGAATACCTTTCTTGGCTTTGATAACAAGCTCATTATCAAAAACTGACTCCTCATCACAAGAACTACTGTAGTCAGCATCAGAATCAGAGGTCGTCTGACGTTTCCAAAATGGCTGCGTTCTCCATACTGAACTTCTTGTCTTTCTTCTTAAAGGAATGCCAATTGGTTTTACAAAATTATCAAATAATTCTTTCTTCTTCTCTCGACTTTTTGATAATTTATCTAAATTATTGACATTTGAATTTTGTGAGTTCTGTTCTTCATTTTTGATATGACTCTTACAAGATGGAGTATTATTGTTTAATTCACTATGTAGTGATTCTTTGGACAACATCTGACTATGGGATTCTAAATTCTTAGAATTCAGCACTGTTTTATCATGAACATAAGGATCAGTACTAGGTATCTTCTCTGTTGTAATGACAGAATTGTTGACATTACACTTGTCAATTGTCTTAGATTCTATTAAAGGTTCTGATAAATGTAGATCATCATCCTCCTTTGACTCCACTATTCTGATTTTGTATTTCTTTGACTGTTTAGAAGATTTACTACTGCTTTCTATCCCTGTTAAAAATATAGACTCATTTTCCATACCTCCTTGATAATGCTCATTAGAGGTATTGCCTCCAGTGTCTATTTCTTTACCTTGCATATCACTACATAAAGTTTTTACATTGTTATTTTGATCAAGAACATCACCTGTTTTTGATAAATTTTTATGATTTATTTCATGTTTATTTAGTTCATGGTTGGAAACACTTACTGCAGGACATCTCTGTAATGGCAGTGGTTCAGCAACATACATTTGACAGCCCACCATATCTTCATGACTATTTTCACCCTGTTTTATACCTAAGACACTATCTGAAACCTGCTTATCAGATGGCATATTGAAGATTGCATGACTCATATGACCATAGTCAAATACCTCTGTCAGGTTTTTCCTAGCATAGTCCAAGTCTGTTCTATTACTGTCACCTTTTTCATTCATATAATTCATATCTATATTTCTGTCAGAATGTAGTGAATTTCCAAATAAGGTATTAAACTGTCTTCTTTCAAAAACATCTGCCTGATTATCAGATCTCCTTCCATCCAAATTCTTTGGACTTTTCAAATAATAGTGATATTCATGTGACTGAAGATCTGTTAATATGGATGGATTCATTCTGGACAACTCAACATAATTATTGTATGCTGATTTAATATTTGCATTTTCATCCAAAGCTAAATTTCTATTTCTATTCCTGTTAATATTTCTTGACCCAAAATGATCTGAGTCTTCATAACAGACACTAGCTGTTTTCCTTGGAGTCTGATGATTACTTACACTATAATGTATATTTTCATGAGAATTACCAAAGTCTGACTGCATGCATGAATAAAATGATGGTTGTCTTCCACAGGGCAGATTGTAATTTGGATGTGATAAATTACAAAGTTTTGATGGTGTCATCATTTCAGACTGACACTGATGATGATGCTCATGTAATACATTATCTAGTCTTTGATTTGTGTGTGTGTATCTTAAAGATGGTGTTGATGATCTCTGAGGTGTAAAATTTTCTATCATATCGTTTGGTAACATATGTGATGGATATTCCCTGTTTAAATTCTTATGCAATTGTGTCAATGCACAAGTCATGTCCTTTTTCTTGATACTGTGGCTTCCAGGCAAGTATGGAGAGGGAGATACTGGCTGATTACGAATGTCTGAGGAGTAATGCACTGGCGATGCTAACTGCTGAAAAGCTCTACTACTGTCCTGCTCAAATGTTTCCAATCTCTCTGATAACTCATTGATCTTATGGAGAAGCAGCATTCCACTATTCCTGAAATACAAAAGAAGCAAGTGAGATCTGCAGCCTGGTTGGACAACACAATATATCCACCTTGTGCTATCAATAAATTTCAAACATGAAGGAAATATTAAAGGGGAAAAGGCCAAAAGATCATAAGGACTAGATGACAGATCTAAGCACAAAGAAAACACATGTGAAATTTATATTTTTAAAAGCCCTATCATTTGTCATTCTGGTATTCAAAAATATTCAAAGCTTAAGCTTTTACAGTAAAAAAAAACAGACCAGCAGCCCTTTTCACAAAATCAAAGCGCTGGACACTGGAAAGCTGTTAAGCATTTTATCAATGTTAGAACTTCTAGGCATGTATTTCAAAAACAAATGTGAGGTAGGGTAGGAAAGGATCTGATCTGACTTTTTACAAATAATATTGTTGAAAAATTAAAAAAGCCCTGACAATGTGTTTAAAATGATGAAAACAAAATGACCTATATGCGGTTTTATCTTATTATCACATACATTGTTTGCTTGATTACAAATGAATACATGTATGAGGTTTTAGAGATCCTTTAATTCCCGGAATGACGTATTGTTATCTTTAATGACGTTCCAGGTTCATCCACATTTCCAGTTTATTGCATTTTCAACACACAGGATGTCAATGCGTCTCAGAAAGGCTTACTAATTTGTAAAATAAGGGAATTTTGCTTTCCCTCTAAGATTAGTATTTGTTCTGAATGAGTTGATTTGTATTTGCACATTTTTAATGAATTTTTTCAAGTTTGATCGACGCAAATGCGACAAAATTGAAGTTCATTTCCAAACATAAATTTTTTTTTGTGTTATCCTGCAGTCAGTGCAGTCATGTTGCTGCAGTTCTAAACTTCAAGCTTCATAATAAAATAGAATGAAATAAATACCACATTATATAAGCGGAACTTGTCAAATTAGATATTGTTATTAACAGCAATTACGAAGCAGAGGACGTCAAGCACCCCAACGTCACTGTTATCACGTGCTGAAGAGCTAAGATAAGTATGTTCTCCTGTAGAAGTAATTTGTAAGCACCCCAACGTCACTGTTATCACGTGATGAAGTGCTAAGATAAGTATGTTCTCCTGTAGAAGTTTGTATCTTGAAAACGTTATGTTCTTTGTACCTTTAAATTGAGCACCCTGTGTCCTCAAGTACACACCTTTAGTGTATCTTACCCAAGCAACAACAATATTCGACATCTTCAATTAAATCCTTAAATAATACCCTTATTAATTACAATACATACCATAGTTTCTCTTCTCATAAAGTGTGTCAAAAGTAAATGGATATCAATTATACTGTACTCCTGTTGGAAAATGGGAGCAACTAATACCAAAATCAGTTTATCAGTAAAAAGTAATTTGCTTATATTCTATATCATTTACCAAGACTACATACAGAAATGCATAGCCAAAAGTCTCAAAATCACATTGATCGGGTTCAAAGGCATTTGTTTCTCATTGGAACTCGGCTCTGGATTGTTTGGATTGACGATTTCTTACATCCGTCCACTGCCAGAACTCCCTTCCCGTTTCCGAATTGGTGCAAAATGAATTGAAACAAAAGAAGAAACCACTGCAAGTGATGAAAAGTCAGCAAGCGTGCAGTTTTCCCCAATTGTTGCAAATCAGCGAGGTTCACCATTACCAAAAACATACTTGATTACGCTTGCATAGAGAAGCCGGTCGCTATCTAGTACGCCGTCCAAGATAAAGTTAAAGACTGTACCAATAATTCATTTTCGATACATTACCATTATGGTTCATTTTAAATTCAAAAGATTTAAAATGTCCTTTAATTTATCCTACAGAGAATTATATTTAAATTCTCTTTAAAAATGGCGTTTGCAGACGAGTTGTACAATGTAAATAAGTAAGGCCAATTCTTATATCTAGCTCTCCAACGCTGGAGGTACACATGCGCACTTGTCCAGAAAATGTAAACCTTGAAAGACGGGCCGAGGAAAGAATATGCTTAAACCTTTTTAAATGATAAGATGTGCATATAAACAATAAATCGACCAAAAGTCATGATTATAATAAGAGATGTAGCTATAGACAGCTTTACGAGTTACAAAGGTGATCGTAAAAGTTACTATGCTTTCATTCATAACAAAACCTGTAAAAAATATAGCGCACCGCGGGAAATTTTTATGAATGAACCAAATCGTGGATTACGAATGTCAAATAAAGATACATTTTCATGCCGTTTTTTGTAAGAACTGCATATACTTTCAGTCTGAAGGCCCAGTCTGAACATTTTCAAATGCGTAATGTGATGTCTGTTAGGTACACCTGGCTAGTGCCTAGTCTAGACCGAAAGCAACGGTATAAAGCTGCTTAACAGCTTAAAAATCTAATGATAAATTTTAACATTTAGTCAACATAAAATGATAAAGACTTACAACTAATTTTTAATACACTGTTTTGTGTGAAAAGGGCTGCAGAAACTGTATTCCATTCCAATAAAAGAAATGAGCAAAAGACATAATATATTTTTGGGAACATGAGAATGACTTAATATCTTACGGTAAAAATATAACATATAGAGTGGATCTGAGTTAAATATCTTACGGTAACAATAAAGTATCTTGGGGATGTGCATCTTTTGGCAAACAATGTCAACTTTCAGTGCAGAACAAACTATTATTCTATCATATATTAGAATTACAAAATAAGTGGAGGGAAAAAAGAAATCACTGTTTTATTGAACAGTTCAACTGTATAGTCTTTCTTGATTACTTGTTCCACTAAATATTCTTTAATGTAAGGAATATGATCAATCAGTGTATTGTAGATGTACTCTGATAATTTAAAGAAAGGTAATAGGAGTATAAATCAATATCTGAAGAAAAAATATTGAATGCAACATCATTAACCAATAAAAAATCATCCAAGGATCACAACAATTTTTTTAACATCTTCAACATTTTTATTTTTTCTAGAAACATTATTAGCCATGTCCTTACATATTGTCATGCTCAATGACAACCCTAGAAACTATGAAATTTGCAGGCATGTTCAGTAAGTAAATCATCTAGACCTGGTCAAAATTTGGTCAGGTACAATAAAAAAAACATAGCTGTCAGAACCATTCTTGGACTCATTTTGGTCATTTTTCTAATTCTTGTCGGTATAAAAAAATATCCTAGATTCCATTAGTTTTGAATTATCTCATACTACCCAATATGTGAAGTTCGTTTTTGTTTTTCATAAGCTGATTAATAAGGGCTTTTCCTAAAATGGGAAAATTTAACAGCAACATGTACATTGGTGTACAAGAGACACAAAAATTGACATTCAATATACCTCTGTAATACTTCAGTTTTCTTCAGGATATCTAACATTTCAGCAGACTCGTCTCTACAGTCTTCTTTTCCATCTTGTTCTACAATAACATTTGAAAAACTGAAGTTAAAGTTTTAAACATTTGTCAAAATACAATAATATATTTAGGTTGTGAATAATATTAATGTGTTTGGATATATTGCATCAATACATGTGACATAACACAAATTCAAAATCATTAACAAATTTGGAGGTTTTCATAACTGATTTTTTTTTTATATTATGATTTTTCTTTTTTTTTTTTAGGCCATAGATATTTGAGTCTAAACTCAAAAGGAAGGTTTTAAACCTTGATGTAGGTGTAGCCTGAAATATAAAGAGAGCATCAAAGTCTCAAAATGAATTTTTTTCCTACCATGAAAACTACACTGATCTGGAAAGGTTGAAAATCTGTAATAATAGAATTAAATCAACTGTAGTAGGCAAAATTGTAGCAATCATAGATCAATCATAAGGGTTGTAATGTATGGATATCATGGAAATACAACAAGGCATTGTACAATTGTAAGAACAACCTTACTTGAACATAATTGAAGCAAATATTTGATAGCTTTGAACAGTTCATCATCTCCAGATTCTATATCACTGAGACTCTTCATTAAACCATACATTCCAGAATCTTCCAATACATGGTCTTTGTTTTTATCTAAAAATACAGGAGAAAAACATCAAGCATGCAATAACATTCTCTAACAACTTTTGAATGAAATTTGTAACTTCGGTATTTAGTTATTGGATATTAAAAAGAACATGGACTTTAAACACATGCAATTTAAACACAGACAAGGAAAGTAACTTATTTATGAAATAAAATTGATGGATGTATACATGTACAATATATTGCTTTAGGTTAACTGAGCATTTTATCATTAAGCAAGTATAGCCATAAACTAGTTAAACTGATACATGTATTCTAATTTAACTGTACTTCTCTAAGGCCATACAAAAATAATGATTATATTCTCAGGCCATTTTTCAGAAAAAATTATGAGGCAGGGAGGCAGAAGATTTTTATTTTTATTGGTTCAAAGTCATGATGAGGCACCTTTTTACATTGCTGAAATGCCCAAAAAGTAATGAGGCAGGTGATTTTGTTTTTTTTTATTTGAAACTTAAATAAAAAAGGAAAATTAGTACTCAGAAAAGAGATGAGGCAGGTGCCTGAGAAGCTAATGTATTTTTTTATTTTGCCTAACTTCAACTGATACATGTATTCTATACTTCTCTATCAAATATGAAGATTTATGTGGATTTCAGGAATGTTATTTTATATTGTCATTGACCAGCGGAAATTAAAAAATTTTACCTTGTTAACTGATGCTGAAGTATGATATTACATTAACTAAGTGAACCAGACAGAATGCAAAAATCTGCAGAAATATCATTTCCTCAGGGATTTATAGAATACTAAACTAATACATATGAAAACAAGAGGATGACATGCCCCCGCCCAAGGTGGAATCAAATAATTATTTCCTAGTAATGATAAATGAGTCTGTAAGACACATATGATGCCCCCTCTAAACACATGTAGACAAACTATGTACCCTCTATTACTAATTCACTGAAAAATGATTAAGTTCAACAAAGTATATTTTTGATAACTGAACCAAAATAAAAATCTTTACCACATGCATATCTTCAATATAGGTCTGGAGGAATTACAAAATAAAAGATTACAGCATCAAAACTGTGGGAAGAGTTGTGTGGACAATCTATATATACATGTACCTGTAATTCACCCAAAAATTACTATGTTCAACAATGTATATTGTTAGAAAAATGCACCAAAATCAAAATCTTTTCCACATGCACAACTTCAATATACGTACAAATGATCTGAAAAATAATCAAAGCATGGAATGCTGTTAAGGCAGGTTCCTGGGTCTTCCCAGAAGTCCTGTTATTATTACTGTTTTGCTGAAATGTTGGCATGTAATTTTTTCAAGAATTAAAATCCGAAGTTTTCCTTAGCTTCCCAGTTTGGGTTGTCTTTTCAGTTTTTGTATGGGTTGTTGGCGATATATTTAAAACTCTATTTACATTCCATTGCCTTGTTCCTCTGTGTTGGTACATGTAAGTATTCCAAACAAGTGTTACACTCGGTGGCTTGATAAATGTTGATATTTCTAATTTTGTCATGTTATCACTTTGATGACTATTGTAATTAAAACAATTACTTGTTTTCATGATTACATTAATATTCACTAGAACGAGATGTGAAGGAACCACCTGTAGAGGATTTTACTGATAACGGCCTTATCACAGGGAGTGGGACTTGCTCCCAACCAAGAAAAAACTTTTGTTTACTATCAAACGCTTTTTTTTCTAGGCCGAAGCAAGTCATTGTGGCCTTTATCTGGGCACAACACCTTCCAAACATATTGATACGTCTTGCCTTCGTATACGTGTTCTTGGCGCAGTATACTAACAGATTTCATCTCTGTTTCAACACAACGTGAAAAATGAATTACTACAAAAGAAGGAATCACTGCAAATGATGAAAATTCAGCAAGCGAGCACTTCCTCCTGATGTAACAAGTCAGTGACATTTTGAGTCCTTCATCGTGGTTCCATGTGATCCAGTACAAGTGTTGTACTTGATTACGCTTGTGATTAGGAATGCCGGTGGAGATCAAGTTTAAACCTTCAGTGCTTCATTGTTGACATAGTTGAATTATTCTAAAATTTTAATGTATTTGAAGTATTCCATAAAGAACATTTGTTGTAATTTCAGACTATTTTAAAACTTATTTGACCCTTAATTACTAAGATATATGTCATGCAGGCGGAATTAAGTTAGCCATTAATAAAACAAAACAACGCGCCACCTGTCGGAACAAAACAAACAAGAAAACGAAGCAACGGTTTGATTGATCCTTTTTTACGTAGAGTACGTCAGTGTAACCATTTAAAGTTTCAAATTCATATGTATTGAGAAATACATACATTTTTACGAGTTACAACAGCAAGAGTAGAAGTTACTATGTATCCATACATAAAAACTTGTAAAATCATAGCGCACCGCAGGAAATTTTTATGAATGAACCAAATCGTGAATTTCGAATATCAATTTAAATCCTCTGAGATTAAAAAAAACATTGTATCTTTTAAAAGATATTAAATAAATACAATAAACACATAAAACGATGTAGTTGATCATGAAATGGACACTGTATCGCCACATGAATGGAGATTATTTTTTGTGCCTTCGTATGAATAACTGGTAAGCCGTAGGCGTTTTTAACGATAGTCTGGATCATTTGTATTCTTTTCATATAAAGTAGTCTCCTAAATGTAAGAGTCTGGTTGAAACAGACTTTTTTCAAGATGGCTTTACCTAACAGCTAGAAGGCAGAAAACCTGCCTTAAAAACTTCCTAGCATCAAAACTGTAGAAGGAGTTGTACGGACAAACTATGAACCTTCTATTACTAAATTATCAAAAGTTCAAGACTAAGTTCAACAATGAACCCATGTCAAAATCCTTACCACATGCACATCTTCAATATATGTACAAAACAAAGATCTGCAAAACAAAAAACTTTCTAGAATAAAAACTGTAGAAGGAGTTGCACATATAAACCATGCACCCTACTTGGACAGACAGACAGACGGACAGACAAAACAATATGCCCCCCACTTTTCATCCTGGGGTATTAAAAAGTGTTTTTATATTTAATCAGCTTGTAACAAATTACGAAAACCAACCAAAACTATTTTGTTTGCTATAGATTCAGGATATTGCAGGGTATTGTCAGATCTTATGGTTCCTTCTGTTACAAAGTACCTGGTATTAGCAGACTACAGAGGTATTGATTTTGTACATTCATAATCTAAATTTGAGACATACTTGTTCAAGCATTTCCATCTATCAGATGTCTTGCATGCTGAATTAAATGAGTATTTACCACATGTACTAACTTTCTTACCAGACATTTCCACAGCATGAGCTAAAGTAACAATGATCTGTAACTTTTCCTCCTGTGAACCTTTTTCATCGTTCAATAATTTCATCATTATTTTTATTGTTTCCAAATTCCCAATCTCTTCTGCATTTTCAGCTGAAATTAGTATATATCAATATGAAGTTTAGTCATGCTATGTAAATCTTCTGACCAATTAAATTAGACATATTCAAAGCAGTTAAGGATGCTCACTGGTCATGTTTTGGTATTTCTGTCAGATTTTCGGACTTCTCTGGTTTTATCTATTAAAAGCATTTAATTTTTTACCCTTGAACCCCCATATTTTATTTGATAATTTCATTTTATATATCTTTATGCAGTGTTTTGACAAATTTTCATTAGATTCTATTTATATTGGCACAGGCGATGCACAATGGGGCGGATAGGCATATCAATGGGGCGGGAAAATGTGTAACAATGGGGCGGAAAAATATGTATCAATGGGGCGGATTTACCTGTTTCCAAAATGGATGAAATTACACTTAAATCAGTTAGATTTAAAATAATTTATTAGATTTATTGCATAAAACAACGAAATTTAGTAAAATTGTTCAGTGTTCAGTTGTGTAGAAGTCCAGTCTCGAGATTAAAATCGCGATAACGTATTAACATCAAGTCTGATTGCGCTCCGTTTTTAAGAATTTTCTTTTCGATGTTGTGTTCGGACATTTCATGAGTATGCTCCAAAATTGCAGAAAGCACCCTAGTACAATCCAAGTCAGTTATTATCTTAGATTTACACTGTTTCTGTTTAAGGTACATCGACAAGAAACTGCATTGGTCACATTTCAAAATTGAATCTGGTCGGAATGAATGGCCTTAAACAATTCCAATGTCTCTGTCTTCAGCAATAATCCCTGGTTTTCTTGGATACAGTTTCAAGTTTTAAAATTTGTAAATCCATCTCCGTCAAAACCTCTTTCAAACATATATGTGAACGATTTTAAACTTTATTCAAGAGCTTGTCATGCGCGATTACGCCCTTGTATGTGAACTGTATTTATTTACATAAAGGCAAGCCCCCAGTTTAATTCTTTATGTTATACATTTTTTATTATTTATTTTTAAAATCAAGTTATATAGATTATTATTTCAGTTGCAAATATTTCCAATAAGAACATTTTTTTTGTAAATACCCCCACTGATACATGGTTTTTTTTTTAGCCCCATTGATACATAATTTTTCCGCCCCATTGAAAATTTACAGGTCTAAAAAATCTGCCCCATTGACATGCGGCCATTGGCACATTTGTTAATGGATAAAGATTGCTATAAATGTTAAACTTACGAAAAGTTCAGAGGAGTTCAGTTTTCCACAAATTTTTAATCACTAAACATGTA
>MJUU01052450.1:44576-69858 GCA_002080025.1 Modiolus philippinarum
ACCAGTGACATTTGTAAATAGGTCTTTAAGACAATCAGCTGAATTAAAATCATGCCTGATATCGGCAACATCTACACATTCAATTAAAACATGTTGAATTGTATAAAGACAATTGCATGGAATGAAATGTTAGAAGTAATCTATCAAATGATACTTGATATGATCTCTTTTTCCATATTTCCAGTTGACAATTTTACTTCATTCAATGTGGTGACGATTTTTTAATTTAATAATTTGGGTTCTGCGTTATTTGTGATGGTTTACGTTCCTGTACTCTTATCTATTTTGTCTGGTATACATTTATTCAATGTCTCCCTTCATTCTGGAACTAATCATTAAGTATCACTAAGTATTGAATTGTTATATACATGTGGATATACATGGAGAATTATCGTTTTTAAATATTCATTGCTCTGATTCATTCAGTCATACTAGTGGTGTTGGCATGACCTTTCATGCATTGCAGTACAAGCACAGGGATGGCTCTGGCTTTTGAATTTCTGTCATCAGAAAAGAATTCACCAATATGCATTTCTGTCATCAACTGCAAACTTGGGAGCCAATTGGGCATCGCTTATTTGATTTTCTAAGAACTAACTATATATGAACTTTTGTTCTGTGCAGACTTTATTTTTACACAAAGCTCACAGATCCTTTTTTTTTCTGTCTTGCTGGTATGTTCTATTAATTTGAACATTGTCAGATTCAGATTTGACAGTCAACAAATATTTTTCTACGGCCAGGAGCTTATCCATGTGCACATACGTGTGCACAAGTAATCACATCTAAAAGTATTCTATGGTAAAAATATTATACTGAACAGGTCAATAACCAGCATCATATTAAGAATTTGTGCCTTTGCAGCTGCCCCCAAAGATCCTGATTGTTGTTTATAGGCTTTAATTAATAGTGAAGTGTGTGTTTAAATGATTAAACTGAGCTATCAAGTGAAAATGCGACTTTTTTTAGACAGGAAAGGATCAAAGCACCCTATTAAAAAAATAAATATCATGTTTCTTTATCTCATTTGTTTTTCTTTTTTAATTTCATTTTGTGGACAACTCCAACAGTTCATTTATCTATTAATTTTGAAATTGCCTGTCTAGTTTCTCTTAATTATGTTGATTTTCATCATGATCTCAGATCACTATTTTGGTTATATTGGAACAAACCATGATCAGCAATACAAGCATCTAAGGTACTAATGATAGCTATAGGGAGGCTGTTTTCATATACATTTCTATACTTCTTTAGTTTGTCTGACAACACACACAATCCTCCACATCTCTTCACCTGTGTCTGGTTTGCCTCTGAAAACATAAAAGTTTATCAAAATAAATTATTACAATAACAGCACAAATTGATTAAAAGTAAAAGCATACATCTAGGTGGGTAGTAATTATTAAGAAGTTTGCTGTTCTAGTGTGACCAATATTACATTTGGTTAAACCTGTTACTGCAGATAACCTCTGACATTCCCCATATTTCTCTTGCAGAATATCAAGATAGTTACCTATCTTCACAGGTAAACTGTTTGTTCACACTTCCCATTGTTGGGGGCATTACTTTTCCGCAAATTTTTCAAATGTTAATTATTACCTTTCCGCAAATTAAAAGTTTACGTTTCACAAATTTATGCATTACGTTTCCGAAAATTTACTTGATTAATCAGGTAGCTTTCATTACAAATTTCAATCTGATTTATAATGATTAAATAAAATTGACAAAAAATATGATTGTCAGCTTTGTGCATGAATGTACTGAGTGGATCCACACTATTTTGTTTTGACTCTTGGGGTAAGCTTAAATAAGACTTCACTGATAAATCCAGTTAAGATTTTGAACATGTTTACCTTAGAATTTGAAATACAAGTATGATGTGAACATACAGATATGTTCTCTTTTTAACCCACAAAAATAAACTTCTGAAAAAAGTTTAAAAATAAAGTATCAAAACAATAAATACTTGTCGGCTATGATAATATGTGTTTCTTTTTAATATTGTATGTAATACTTCTTGTACAAAATATATTGTGAATGTCACAAGAAAAAAAAGTTGAACGTTAAAAAGTTATTGGATCATGTAGCGGTCATCTTTATTATTTTTTTTTATTTGTGTAAACTTAAAATTGTCGATATAAAGTCGCTAAAATATTTTTAAAAGGTGATATATTTCTTTTGCAGAAATGAATTTTTTTTTCTGGAAAAGTAATATATATTTTTTTGTGGAAAGGTAAACTATTTTTTCCAGAAACGTAATACAGTGGATTCCGCTTAATTGCAAAGCCCATTTGTCAGAGAAAATTTTGCGATTAAGCGGATTTTTCGATTAAACGAAAGCCCAATACAGACTGGAAGTACAGAACAGCTGACGACAATTACAATACCTCTGACTGCATAAGTGTCAATTGTTAAATATTTGTATTTCTTTTTATATTGTTTGAAATTCATTCAATAAAAATTTTATGTTTGTGAAAAATAAAGTTTTATAAACTTCTAGTGTTGTGCTTTTCCTGTCTGGGATCGAGAGTGTAAGTACCTGTGTGACCTTTGTTGACCTACATCCAATAATATGTTTACATCGTAGTTATCTGTTATTCCATTACACTGTAGTAATGATAAACATAAAAAATTGTTTTTCTGTGTTTTATTTGTACACCAGGTTTGTATCATTGTTGAAATTATTTTGTCCACAATCTAGGACATCTTTGACAAATTGTGTATAAATAGGAATAGTGTCACGTGACCAATACATGAATATTTATAAGTAGGATTCCAATTATAATTAGTCTATTTTATAAATCATAATTAGCATGTTTTTTTAAATTTCCTTTGCTAATTGCCCATTTCCTTTACTCTAATCAATAATTACCACTCACATTAATTATGTTTACCTGTAAATCAGATGACTGTGAAAATAGGGGATTCCCCATTTTACCTGTGTATACAATCTTCGAAGATCTTAAGTGCAGCAAGTTTTATGTTTAATCATAAGTTTTATTGAAGTAAGAACAACAAATCAATAAAGAAGAAACACAATTTCTTGTAGTAAATATTTTATTTCAGCAAATAACAGCGGTTGGACATTCATACATGTGATCTGTGTCACTGCCAAACATCCGGTATCGATCTGTTCCAAAAATACACTTGTCAATATTATGCAAATGTGAAAATTTTATCCTTTTGTTTTTGCAATAAACCTCTCTGTTTTGCTTATAAACGAAACTTTCATGCATTTTTAGCAAATTTTCTTTTGCTAATAAGCGAATTTTGCCATTAACTGCTTTGCAATTAACAGGAGAATTTACGTTATTTGAATGGGAAATGGATCGGTGTTTTGATTTCTTTTGCAATTAACCGAATTTTGCGATTATCAGGTGTGCGATTAAGTGGAATCCACTGTATATTTTTTTCGGAAACGTAATGCCAATTTGCAGAAATGTAAAATGCCACCATTGTTACAACAACTTTAATTCATGCCTGAAGAGTTTCATCCTCAAGGAAAAATCTATCAGACTGATTAAATGACTTAAAAGGGATTAAAATGATGAGTAAAATTAGGGATTGTATCAAACTTTTTTTATGATGAATATTTTATTTTAAAACTATACATATAACTAGTTGTAGATTTTGGAAACAGATATTTCATTATATTTCTTATTATTTTTAAAACCTAAGAATAATTTGGAAAACTACAAAATTGTCTTAATTCTGAAATTTGACAATCAATGTATTAGGGAGCATCCTTTTTGTGTCTGTGTAAGTGGGATCAAATATTTAGCCAGTGACATTTTTTTAAATAAAGCCAGGCTTTATTCATTGTTTGGGAATTAACTCTTTTCCTTTAATCAGACATGTACGTCACTACCTTCGTTTCTTCATAAAATAATGAATACCTTCTGGAAAAAAAATTTGATAACACCCCCAACAATCACTCATTGGTTTTGTCAAATTTTCTTTGTGTACCAATCAAGGTAATCACTTTGAAGTCATTTAATCAGTTTGATAGATTTTTCCTAGAGGATGAAACTCTTCAGGCATGAATTAAAGTTGTTGTAACAATTGGAAGTGTGAACAAACAGTTTACCTGTGAAGATAGGTAACTATGTTGGTATTCTGCAAGAGAAATATGGGGAAACTCAGAGGTTATCCTCAGTAATATAACCTTTTTCTTAATTTATTAACTTATTGTTTTCTTTATATTTATCTTAAGCTTGAAACTCAATCTGGTCTCAATGGATTCCAAATATTGTGAAAACAAGAGCCTCTCAAGAGCTTTTATTGCTTACCTTTACCGTGGCTGATATTGTAATTGTTTCCGACATATGAATGGCATTTTAAATGTCAAACTATGTTCCTACTAATAGCCATCTTGGATTGGATGTAGACCTGCCAGATGCAAATTTGAAGAGAACCATCCATCGACTTACTGTGATCAAGTTTGGTTCAATTGGATCAGTGGTTTCAGAGACCAAGTTCTTTTAATGTGTTTCCATAGGGTCCAATGTTACACTCTTTTCCTTGCTTGCACCGCTTTGAAGGAACTTAATTGTGACTAAGTTCCGTTTTATTTGAATGGGAAGTATGATCTTTAAATGTGTTTTCAATAGGGTCCAAAGATCCAAAGAAGATCTATTCTCCCGACTAGCAGCCATCTTGGGCGAGATAAATACCTGCAGGATACTAATTCTGGAAGGTTTAATGATAAAGACTACAGAAGATTTAGAGTAGATCTTTGAATGTGTTTTCCATATGACATAATTTTAAAGTATGCTCCTGCTGGCAGTCATCTTGGCTGAGGAACGTGCCTTCCAGATATTTTTTTTTGGAAGGGACATCTAAGGACAATTGTGCCTTAGTTTGGTTCTAACTGGACTAGAAGATTTAGAGAAGAAAATATTTGAATGTGTCTTCCATAGGGTCCAAGGTTAAACTATGTTCCTTGCTGGAGGGGACCACCCAACAACTATTGTGACATGATTTAATGGTTCAAGAGTAAAAAGTTTACTATGGACATACAATGGCTATAGCAAGGCAAGCTAGAAATGTGTCTAACAAATTCCAACTATAACAGTAAAATGTCACCATTCAGTGTTATTTTAAAAATGTTTATTTGACATTATACCACTTTACCTACCATTATTGGCAACTGTAAATCTTATAAAAGACAACATTGGTTTTATAACCTTCTCTTCTTCAAACTGCTGCAGGATAGAAAATATGAAGGGTAATACAAACCCACAAACTCTCTGATTCTCTTCTGAAATATAAAAGACAAGTAATACAAATCTACAAACTCTCTGTTTCTCTTCTGAAATATAAAGCCAAAGTATTGTAATGTACTATGATTCTCTCTGAGACATGAAAAATACATAATATATAAGTAAAGCAACACATGAGTTTAGGGCGACACTTATAATATGAAATCAGCAAAACTAGAAAAGTACACAGTATAGGTCCCCATACTGCTACTCCATATTGAGTTTAAGAAGGCTGGGATTCCTGAGAAAAACTTGGCAGAAATTTTCAAGACACAAAATACATATCAAGTTCTGTCAAACAGGAAGTGGACATGCAAGAGATACCAAACTCTATAACACTGTATAGGTACTCATACTGATACTCCATGTCAAATTGCAGAAGGCTGGGATTTGTGGTTCCTGAGAAAAATGTGACAGATTTTTTGTGACAAAGATGCAGACGATGATGATGTCGCAAAAGCATGATGACCAATAGTGATCCCTATGTGTTGCCACTGCATCAACACTGGCGACACAATAAATTAATGGCAGGAAAGACAGAGGGACAAAGGAAAACCTACAATTACTTAACTGGGGCATAAACATCTGTCTACTTTTGATTATTAAAAAACGGTGATCGATAATATGTCACATATAAATAGATTTCAGCTGTAATTAAAACATCTACTAATACAACAAACCATTTTGTGGATTGTTGACACACATGCTAAGAGCTGTAGCTACACATGACCATGCTCCAAGACCAGTTGTCCCAGCATCTTCAAACCAGCTATCTTTAATTCCAGCACTTGGTAATGTAGTTCTACAAAACAGGGAATTTATTAAACAAATTTGAATTAATTCTTCATATAACAGGTCATCAAAAAGAAGCTTAAAATATTAAATGCCACAGCTTTAAAACCAATCCAAACTGCAAGAAAAACCAAACTACAGTGCATACTTGTTATATCAGGCAAAAGTGTGGAGATAAGTGAGTATGGCAATATATCAATGAATAAAATACAAAGAAACTGTATAACTTTTTGTAAAAATGGAGGTGTTTAGTGAGGGGTGGTATAACCAGAGGCTCCCAGGAGCCTGTATCGCTCACCTGGCTTTCAGTTGCCACAATCAAGGTAACATTGTAAGTTATACAGTTGATCTTCAGTTTCTCAAACTTTCATAGCTCAAACACCTCCAATATCTNGTGCATACTTGTTATATCAGGCAAAAGTGTGGAGATAAGTGAGTATGGCAATATATCAATGAATAAAATACAAAGAAACTGTATAACTTTTTGTAAAAATGGAGGTGTTTAGTGAGGAGAGGCTCCCAGGAGCCTGTATCGCTCACCTGGCTTTCAGTTGCCACAATCAAGGTAACATTGTAAGTTATACAGTTGATCTTCAGTTTCTCAAACTTTCATAGCTCAAACACCTCCAATATCTTGAACTGTTTTTTAAGTCTGACCATCTTTTACTATATTTCTTTGTTGGTTTTTTTTTGACAAAAAACGTTCTTGCTAAGGACCACTTTCGACACCAGTTTTTGAAGTCGAGCTGTCATTTTGTAAATGGCAGTCAACCAACAATTTTCAACATCGGTTTTGAAGTCGCAACATCAATATCTATTTGGAAATCAAATTTCATTGAAATCGGGCAATGTTGAATTTTCCCGCCTTTTTTTTAGCGGCCATTTTAAAAATGGCGGTCAACGAACAATTTTTAACATCAGTTTTAAAGTTGCGACATCAAGACCTATTTGGAAACCAAATTTCATTGAAATTGGACAATGTTGAATTTTCCCGCCTTTTTTGGCAGCTATTTTGAAAATGGAGGTCAAGGAACAATTTTCAACATCAGTTTTGAAGTTGCCACAGCATGGCAAACCTTTCATCAATTTACACTTAACCTTCATCTTCTATAGTTTTGAAAATAAAAGATGAAAAATACAACAAGAGGCTCTCAAGAGCCTGTATCGCTCACCTGGGTCCTGCAGCACTTTAATTCCCAATTGATGGTCCATCTTTGGTGGTGTATATGTACATAAAAATCAGAAACTTTTTATAAAATTTAATTAAAATTATTCAAGCAGTTTCAGAGAAGATTTTTGAATGCAGTTTCCAAACTTAAGGGGCCTATGTTAATCTACGTTCCCTGCTGGCAGCTATTTAACATAAAACTTTGAAGAGGGTCACATAAGGACTATCATATCAAAATTCTACTGAAATTGTTCAAGCAGTTTTAGAGGAGAAGATCTTTTTATGCATTTCCCACTGGGTCCAATGTTAAACTAAGTTTTGCTACTGGTGGCGATGTCGGAAGACGGATCAGCACCAAAGTAACAAGCTTGGTCAAATCTCACAAGTTTCATTTATGCAATGTTTAAATTGAATCCATTCAATGGTTTTCCATGATATCTTTGTATGCATTTCCCCTTAGGGTCCAATTCATTGCTGGAAGCCATGTTGTATGATGGATCAGAACTGAAGTAACAACACTTGGTCAGCTTCTCATAAAAAAAGTTTGGATTAAATCTATTAAGCAGTTCTCTAGAAGAAGATCTTTTGTTATATTAAGTTCACAGCTGGTGGCACTTGGTCAGCACCTGACAGGCATCATTCATGTTATGTTTGATTTAAATCCATTCAGCAGTTCTTTAGAAGATCTTTGTGTGCATTTCCCATAGGGTCCAATGCTGTCCGTCATGTAAGATGACAGATTGGCACCAAAGTAATAACACATGGTCAGCACCTCATAAACATCATTCATGAAAAGTTTGGTTCAAATCCATTCAGTGGTTCTAAAGTAGAAGTTCTTTGTATGCATTTTCCTATAGGGTCCAATGTTAAAATTAAGATCCCCGCTGGCGGCCATGTTGGATGATGGATCGGCACCAAAATTACAACACTTGGTCAGCACCTCATAAGCATCATTCATGCCCAGTTTGGTTCAAATCCATTCAGTGGTTCTCAAGAAGAAAGTCTTTGTATGAATTTTCCCATTAGGTCAAATGGTAAACTAAGTTCCCCGCTGGCGGCCATCTTGGAAGTGGTCGGAAAACTTGAATGTGTTCAATGAAATATAGTCCTTAACATGCTGAACATTTTTGCAATTTAAACTTGACCTCTATCTCAAAGCGTTTTTGAAATATAGGACAAAAAGTAAAAAAATCACGAAAAATTTGACCAATAAAGGACCACAACTCATATATAGGTACTTGGATTTTCTTCAAAATATCCATGTGGGTAGATCTTAACATGCTCAACATTTTTGCAATTTAAACTTAACCTCTATCTGTTATAGTTTCAAAATTTTGAAAATTTTACGGAAAAAGGGCAATAACTCTTAGACGGTTGTCAGATTTTCTTCAAAATTTCAGCATGGGTAGATCTTCTCATGCTGATCATTTTTACCTCATGTCAGATTTTTGATATCTGTAACAGTTTTTGAGTTATTTGTCAAAACCTGTAATTTACCCCTATGTTCTATTTTTAGTAACAGCAGCCATGTTGTTTGACCTATTAAAGACATACAAAATAACAAATTTGAAACTAGATACCCTAGTGATGATTCATTTAAAGTTTGGTTCCATTTGACCCAATGGTTTCAGAGGAGAAGATTTTTGAAAGTGAGCTAACGACGGACAGACGACGGATGCCAAGTGATGGCAAAAGCTCACCCTGGCATAGCCAGGTGAGCTAAAAATTTTAAAAATTTGGTGAAAAAAGGGCAATAACTCCTACAATGGTTTGTGGATTTTCTTCAAAATTTCAGGGTGGGTAGATCTTAATATGCTAAACATTTTTGCAATTTACACTTGACCTCTATCTGTTACACTTTTTGAAACAAAAAATAAAAAATGCAAAAATTTTGAAAATTTAACGGAAAAAGGGCTATAACTCCTAGATGGGTTTTCAGATTTTCTTCAAAATTGCACAGTGGGTAGATCTCATCATGCTGATCATTTTTACCCTGTCAGAATTTTTATATCTGTAACGGTTGTCGAGTCATTAGCCAAAAACTGCAATTAACCCCTATGTTATATTTTTAGTAATGGCAGCCATGTTGTTTGATCTACAGACTAATCAAACACAATTTTGAAACTGCATACCCTGGTGATGATTCAGGCCAAGTTTGGTTACAATTGACCCAGCGGTTTCAGAGGAGAAGATTTTTGAAATTGTTGACGCACAGACGACGGACGGACGGACGAAAAGTGATGGCAAAAGTTCACATGGCCTTTAAGGCCAGGTGAGCTAAAAAGGGAGTACTGTACAGATACAGCAAACCTGTATAAGGACGATCATTTATACATAATGAAAAACAATTTTCAAAGCTTATTGACATGGCATTCTTGATCTCACAAAAGCTTGGAGTAAAATCAGTTTGAGAGTACAATCCATTGGCCTTTGTGATCGAGTTTGGTGTCCTTGATCGTCAAATCAAACCACTGCAATTTGGGTCGCATATGTACCTACAAGGTACTATTCAAGATACTCTTAAGACTCCAATTGGCTACGCAATTTCATTGATCTTGAAATTATTCTCCAATTCCTAAGTATGTTCACAGCTGATTGTGATTTAGAAACAAATCCATAAACACTGTGTACATTTTTAGGGAACCATCAGCACAAAATTTTGACCAAGTTTGGTTCTAATCAATAGGGACAATCAGTTTCAGATGAAAATATCTTAAATGTAGCATAGGGGTAAAATGTTTAACTATATTTCCATCTGGTGAACATCTTGGATGGATAATAAACCTGATGGACACAATATTAAAAGGAATGTCATCAGAGGAATATTGGGACCAAGTTTGGTTCAAAGTGAATCTTAATTAGTATCAGAACAGAATATCATGAAATGATAATTTAATACTGTAAATGATGAAGGTACAGACAACAAACTTCAATTAAGTGAGGACAAAGATACATCTGGCTATACCGAATTTTGGTGAGTATTAAATGAGTATTAAATGCATTGATGTATCAATGCACCACCTTTCTCAGAGGAACAGACTCAGAAAAAACTAGTTCGTGTGCAAAAAACGTACGTAAAGGAGTAGGTACGGTAAGGGCCTTATTTGGCCTCAAAAAATAAGTTTGCTTAAATTCACATTATATATTGTTGAAATGTTCTATGGATATAGGTTAACAGTTATAGGAAGATTACTCATGTATTGATGTAAGATTACAGAGTTTTTCAGTGTAGAAAATGTGACAAATAATACATTTTCTTGAAAACTGACAAATTTGACTCATTCTGACTACTTTTTCTTAAGAGGAAACATAGAGCATAGGCAAAAACCACAAAAATATTCATTATTGGACTGGGAGGTCCAATGCATCTGTAGTATCAATTGGTAAAATAACTAATTGGTTCTTGAATGTGCTCTATATTTCCGATTAGAAAAACAGTTCGAAAATATGCCAAATTCCTTGTATTTCTATGAAAACGTTCAAAAGTAGCTTCAACACATGACGTCAGAACTGTACCTATTGTGACATCTTGTATTTTTTCTTTAAGTGGTATCTGAACTTTCAAACCAACATTAAAGAAAATATCCTGGTGTAACTTAAAAAATTACCGAAATTTAGGGCCAAATCAGGCGCTTATCGCACCTTGTCCTTTTCAACAACATGTTCTGTCAAAAATGTCTGGAGACACCGAGAATTACCTTGTGGACTGAATTAAATGGAATACATGATGCTTCATTCACTTATATTGATAGGAATAACTGTACCTGTATTTATTTAATGGATTTTTCAAACATTTTGGGAATTTGCAAACGAAAAATTTTGATTTTGTAAACACAGGAAGTTTATCTCCAAACGTAATTAAAAGTCAAAGGCAGTTATGGATACGTAAATATTACAGTTTGCCTTTGGTAAATTTTTAAGTGATATTCCCTTATTGATCTTCATAATCGGTTTATGTATTGATTAACTTCATTTAAACTATCCCTTTTCATAAATATAATTAAATTATGACTTGCAAGTATTGTGTACCCCTGAAAACCAGAACCGGCTTCACCTAATCAAAACAAATATGGTCGGCACGATGAAGATAAAATTTTGGGTACCGGGAAATCTCTGAATATACATGTTGTATACAAAGAAAACAATACACATCTAATCATATTATCATTAGCAAACTCTGTTATCATCAAACACAGGTTCGTATCTGGTCACAACAAGGATTTTATACTTATTTCCAATGTCATTTCCAGTCTAAAGTTAAGTAAGTTGTGGTCAGAAAAAAACAGTCTTTTGAAGTTCGTATGTATAAAACACATCCCCTCTCACTAGGACCTTTCTGGGGGAAAATATGTGCATGTAATACACACCAAAAAACTGTATATAGCCAGTGACCTTAAAATTGTTGTAGTTAATTCATTTTTCATAAACAAATCGAAATTATTTGTAAACATTTTCATACTTAATATCATGGTGTGCTAGATACACAAGATAAGGGATGGCCTGTTTTAGCTCCTTTATAATTACTTCATTCAATTCTGTCAATGTCATTCTCTTCAATATAATGAAAACTTGTGAAGACATAGACTTTACCTTAAAAGTCCAAGAAGATCTGCTAAACACAAAGACTTCTTAGCCAGAGACTGTCCCAAGCCTAAAAAAAAGATAAAACATTTCAACATACAACCATGTGAATTGCTAAATTTTCAGAGGCAGTTGTTTAATCTTCCTAAGGTTAAAACATGCAAGAAACTTGCTACTCGACTTGTATTATTCTTACTTATATGCCAATTTTGCAATAAACACCAACTTTAGTTTATTTATGGAATGAAAGAATGACAATTAAATTGAATGACAAAATGATTAAATAAAGGACAAAGGCCATACTACATGTATATGTAACAGTATCTTTATTCTGCCACAAATATTTATTTTGGCATTTATAACTTCCCTATGGTATTTAATCCACAACCCCCAAAAACCTTTGGGAATTATATCTGACGGAATAAAGTGCACTAGTGTATTTATTCCTTGTGAGAAGAAACCAACATAATTCTGAAGATATACACCAGGAATTAATTTTGGCTTACATATATATTCCCCATCTTTATAACAAGGACTTAAAAAAAATGTATAACTGATCTTTGTTTTTTGCTTCCAGTGTTTAACTGTAATAACTTAATTTTGCATTTCAGTCATATTTACAATGCACTGGTGACCTCAATTTGTTGCATATGAATGATGGATCAAACTGCAATAGCACAATTTGCATGGATGTCTCAAACCCTTTTTGTTGTCCTTTTCTGTGTTAGCGCTAAAGGTCGCCACACTCGCCAGGGGCGAATGATTGTTCCATGTGGCGATTAAAAAACTCGGTCTAATCGCCACTTTGGCGAATGAGAAAAATCAATATACGGTACTCGGAGATATCATGATATGAAAAGAAAACTTCCTTCCAAAAAACGTTCTTATGACCAGATCAGAAGATGACAATAAAACTTAAATTGAAACCAATGACGGGTATTTCGGCATCCATTTTCCGGAATAGATAACGTTGAAAGTAGTACAGTTCCGGTTTTTCATGTCCGTTTCCGTCTTTCTTTCTGTTTATTATCGTACTTTTGTTTACCTGATTCATGGCGGGCATGAAAACTCAGCGATGACTTCTTGCAATGATAAAATAATAAAAAGTATTAAACCAGTGAAAATTCAATCGCGAATGTAGTAAAATATGTATGTTACAGGAGAGCATGATTCTGATCATGAAAGTAACTTTGGCGCTTCACGAATTGAACACTAGAGTGAGACCTGCCGGACCTCATTCACTCTGGCTAGCACAGGTGAACTGAAGAACCAAAATCCATTAGCTCAATCAGCCTTTTTGCTATTGAAATCAGTTTCTACAACTTTAGTAGGCTTCCTCTCACAAATAATTTGAATGTATGACTAGAATTGACGAAATTGACAGCATCCCTACGATGTTGAGGAAATACTTGGAAATAATTTAATTTTTGCATTTTTTAAAACACAATGTTCTTTTTTTTTTTGTGGCAAATGAAACTTCAGTGTGGCTAATTATAATTTGCACCAATTAGCCACTTTGGCTAAAGGAAATTTTGGCCTACCGCTAACACAGCTTTTGTTCAAGTTAAACACATTTAGACCTCCATACCTCAAAAACCACCCTAACTCCAACTGTTTTCAGCAGTTTCTTTGGGCCCAATACAGTTGTGGACACGATACAAGTATGGACAAAATGATATACCTCCCCCCTTTTTTCTGAAAATATTAAAGATTTCAAAATTTCAGACAGCAACCATATTGCTTCATGCACATCTTCAGGTGGTGTACTACAACTGTGTAACATTTCATCAAAATCCAAGTAGCCGTTTAGGAGAACATGCCCTGATAAGGTTTGTCTCCCCCTTTTTCCAGAAATTATTCAAAGACAAATTATCTCCCCTTCAAATTTCGGGTAGCAACCATATTAATCATGTTAATTCATGCACATCTTCAGATGGTGTACTACAACTGTGTAACATTTCATCAAAATCCAAACAGCTGTTTAGGAGAACATGTGCTGACAAGGTACATGGACAGACGGACAGACGGATGGACAGACGGACAGACAGACGGACAGGGTGATGCCTATATACCCCAAAACTTTGTTTGCGGGGTGTATAATAAAACTAAATGTACATAACTGTTATTAGATACTAGTGTTAGGAGTAAGTATGATGCTGCATGTATCAGTCTAGGTGTAGATTTATCATCAGACAAAATTCTGTGTATCTCCCTAAACTGGCTTGATGTTGACAAATCTTTCTGAGAATACACTGAAATATAGAAAATATTTGCATTTGGTCATGATCAGCATATTTCGTCCATTATAATAAAACTCACTATCGGTAAAATAAATATTTTATAGATATATGGTACAATTTACTAAGAACTTTTAGAAAGTGGTAAATTATTTTTCACCAAAAAGCTATTTAAGTACTTGTATTTCTTAATTCTCCAAAGGGAACCATTTTTTCTATAGAGTTGTTAGGTGAGTACATCTATCTTACAACACTGTTCTTACAGAGAAGTCCATAATCTATTTAGTCAGATGCCGATGCCTCTGGTAGTGGACTGTTAGTCCCTAAGGATATTTAACAACACAGCAGCAGTGTGAGAAATTAGCCATGGACCTATAGACAAAGTCTATCAAAATTGACCTCGGGCTACCTTGTCATTATATTGCATAGACAGAATGTCTATGACAATTTGTTCTGTAAGAAAATAATATAGTTACTTGGTCTTTGACTTTCGGTCTGAGGTCTATTGAGGTTTACATTCTGGAAGACCTATTGTATATGATACATTACATTTTAGTTTCAGACACTGCAGCAGTCAGTGCCTCACTGCTGACCTGAAAACTGATTTTTTTATGAAATTTAATATATCAAAATTTTAGAAAATTTTGTTTGAACCAAGTACCGGTAGTATCTCCCTTGTGCACAGCCTTGTCCCTAGCTCATTTTGATCTTATCTGTTAATTGTTCTCTATCACTTTTTACAGATTTCAGTTCATGGTCTGCCAAATGTTTTGATTTGATCTGCACTGAAGAAATAGAAATGTTGTCGATATGGCCATATGCAGAAACTGAAATTTACTTGACCTCCATATTTTGTTAAAATAAAAGAATACTGGAAAAGAGGAAGAGTAAAAGTAACCAAATGTCACATATAATCCTGTCATTAGTCGTAGTATTCCACTATCAAGCAAAACCAGCAAATGCTGAAACTTAGTAGTAAGTCTTCCAGGGAAGACGTGTTGCAAAAAGCTCCAATACACAGTTCCTGAGAAAAATGAACAACAAATTTTTGTGACACTGACGCTGGAGATGTCGCCGACGCAAGACTTCAGATAGTGATCCCTATAAGTCGCCACCGCTTGAACACAGGAGACACAATTAAGTGATCTGATTATCCAATAAAATATTCACATTTTTATCTGCTTTGTTCAATATAATCAAATTGACAGATATTGAACCATTGCATACAGTTATATCAGATTTCCAAAAATATGTGATCTGACAAGCAGAAAGAAATTTAATTTGTTGAACAGTATAAAAATGAAATTCTCATCATTATGCAGATGCCTTGTGTTTGAAGATAAAACTCAATCTCATACAACATGATTTACTCAATCATAAATCATACAAAATTGTTTTTAAGGATGTAGTAAGGTGAAATTAAATAAATCTACGATTTTAAATTGACACCATTAATTGAAAGAGCATTGGTATATACATGTAAATAAAATCAGCTAAAAATATTGATAGGTTGTGGAGCTTGCTTTCAAAATATTTCATATTTTAGAAATTGGCGGGAAAAGCTCTCTTGGACTTTTACCTTAGAATAACATGGAAACATTACTGATTGATTTCCCGTGAAAATAAAATCTAGAATCTAGTGAAATTTTGTTTACTGATTTTAAATGACCTACTGATGACTTTATTGACGAGAAAATTGGGTGTAATGGGGCGAAATATTTTACATAGTTATAATGGGTAAAATCCGAGAAATCTGAATGACATTTCGAATTTCAAAAACCTCACCTTACTACATCCTTAAGGTTTCTGATAATTGTTTTACTGTATTTTGCCTGAATAACAGTTTTAATGAACCATTATTTTACTTTCTCAAATTGAGCTATAGCTACATTTTAAAATTTTCCAAGTTTGAGGTTTCATTGGCATTGCAAAGGAATTGATGAAAAATCTAAATGGCACCAGGGTGCACAAGCTGAGTTGCAACTTCATATATTATGTGACCAAATTAATTGGGACTTTTGAAAGTAAATGTCCTCGACCAAAATATTTCTATATTTTCTATCTATTATCTTTCCAACCTTACAAATATCAAAATTCTAGGAATTCAAAAGGTAAAATATCATGGGGAAACCAAATCTTCATGAAATTTTTACTCTATTTTCGGTCACCATGACCTTGACCTCTGGCATACTTTCTCCAAAATGAAAAGGCTTCCTCACTCCTAGAACCCAATAACATATCCAAGTTTCATTTGAACTGGATGTAAACTTTTCAGGTTATCATCCAGAAACCAACTTTTTTCAGAAATTTTCAATAACCATGACCTTGACATTTTACCTCCTTTCTATAAAATCAATAGTTCCTCCCCTATTGGTACCCAACTTTATATCCAAGTTTCATTTCAATTGGATGTAAACTTTTCAAGCTTTCATCTGAAACCAATTTTTTCTTAAATTTTCAATCGATTTTCAGTCTCAGTGACCTTGATCTTTGACCTATTTACTCCAAAATCAATAGAATTCATCCCCTATTGGTATAAAACAATATATCTCAAGTTTCATATCAGTTGGATGTAAACTTTTTGAGCTATTATCTGGAAACCCAAGTTTTTACTGAAATTTTCAGTCTATTTGCAGTCACTGCGACTTTGACCTTTGACCTACTTTCTCCAAAATCAATAGATATCCTCCCCTGCTGAAATTCAACAATATATCAAATTTCATTCGAATCAGATTCAAACTTTTTGAGTTATCATTTAGAAACCAATGCTTGATGCCTGGCTGCAAAACTCACCTGCCCGCCGGCCAGCATAACAAAATTAATTGCTAAATTCAACTTTGTTGCAACTCAGCTAAAAAACTCAAAGTCAAATTATCTCCCCCTTTCTGATGTTGGCCAATAAATAAGTTCCTTAATAAGAAAGGGGGGGGGGTAATTTCGTGAAGTGTAATACCCCAACCTTTCACTTGATTATAAAATTCTTAGATCTTCGAAATTGGATTGTAAAATGTTTGTTATTAAAAGTATTTGCGAAGGGGTTATATTCACATAAAATTCCCGAACAAAATAAGCGAAAATAACCCTGCATGAAAATTCCCATATTTACAGTTATTCATACTGGCATCAGCTTTTAATTCATACTGGCATCAGCTTTTAATTCATACCATATACTGTACTTGCATCAGTATTAAATTCATACTTGCCTCATCTTTTCATTCATTCTGGTAGCTTTAAATAATTGATACTGGTGTCAGCTATTAATCCATTTTGGTATCATACTACTAGTACTTGAATCAATATTGAATTTATACTTGCTTCAGTTTTAAATATTTATTCTTGCATTTATAAATAGTTGCATTAACACTGGTTATTAGCTTTAAATTAATACATGCACTATCTCCTATCAGCTGTTGATTTATACTGACATCAAAACTAACTTTTACAAGTGCCTATAATGATTTATAACTTACATCTATGTTTATATGGACAATAAATCTTACCATTATTTTCTATTGCACAACCAAGACAACAGAAAGCTGCCTCTAGTACCTCTACGTTGGTAACACCCTTGTTTGAGGATACAATAAACTCTAAACCTCCTAAACTTCTAAAGTAATCCTTTATTTCATCTGAAAAAACAAGAAAATAACTATCAACGTGTATCAGAAATATTTCATTTTTATGCACCTGAAAAAATTACTTTGGACCAGTCTGATATCTTTGAGGCAGTATTCAACTTTAACCATTGTGAGTAAGTTTTGTTCTAAATAGCCCGGTACTTTTCGAGGAGAACATTTTTTTTTCTACAGGGTCTAATGTTAAAAAATATAAATTTCCAATCCAAATTTTTAGATGAATACCTAAAAGATTTTATTGCTATCTTTTCTGGAGAAAATTCTTAATCTGGCTTTCTCCTACTAAACATAATTACACTGTTCAGATGATTTGATCTCAAAAACTGCAACCATTCTTCATTATGCTTAACACCAAAATCATTTAAGCATCAGGTCATATGACTAGGCACTAACTTTAGCTTCATGAGTAATTTCACCTTTTGGCTGCTAACAGAAACACACATATTTCTTAGCCTTGTCTTAATTAGGACATCTTACCTCCAGGAAAATTTGTAAAGATTGCTGCCAATGTCCTGTAAGCTTGTTTAACAGCAGGTGGATTATCCACTTGACATTTGAGACAGTCCAGGAGAAGATGGACATCTGTCTTTACCTCTATAAAAGTAGATACATTAAAAGTTAGATCTTTTGTGATTTTCCTGTAAACGAAGGGGGTGCAGATAGCATTTACAATGTAATCTAAGTGATTATTTTGACCCTCTATTTTTAAATGTTTAACTATTCCATTCAGTACAAAATTCACATTTCATATTCCGAAATGACTTTTATGTTTCATTTCAATTAAATGTTAACTTTTGAAGATATCATCATGTGGAAACCAACTTCTAAAGCCCAAAGGCCTAAGCTGGCCACTGTTCTCATATTCATCAAACCAACAGCCAAGTTCTGTTTGATTCATTTCAGCTAATCATTATATTTCAAATGCAGGGAAGTGGATGAATTTTAGTAATTCAGTAAATTATGACCTCACAAAGGAAAAGCTGTCAATGAGCGTTCCGGTGCATGAAAATCCTTCCATGCCTATTAGCATCCAACTCCTGGCATGGCCTGATTTTAATTAACCTACCACTTATTTCCTGTTTTCTTTCCATGTCAACTTATGTACATAAGGCACTGAAAAATAAAGTGGAAACATATATGAACAAAAGATAAAGAGAAGAATAGATATGAACACAATAATGGTACTGCATCATAAGTATTGTACAATAGAAGAGTTCAATGCCATACTAACCACCCTGACAGAGGCATCAAATGACAGCTTAGAAAAAACACTATTATTGCAAGGATTCGTGACTGTGCATAGTTTTATTTCAGTCTACACCAAAAACTTTTTTCATAACTAGTTCTTTGGGCTAGTTGAGGTAACACATTAACTAATCCGAATCCCATTTTACTAGTCCGAAAAAAAAGAAAAATTTTACTGTGATGAAAAGCAATGCAAATTTAGCATGTTGTCTAGAAAATGCAATATAAAATTTCTGCAACAAAAAATTTTGCTAGTCCGGTCGGACTAGTAGTTGAAAAAATTTACTAGTCACAGAATTCAAATTTACTAGTCTCGGGCATCGGACTAGTGCCCAACGGTTATTTCTGTTATTTCCGAAAAAATCAGGTATAAGCTTTCACTTGAGACATTATAATAGAAATTTCAGTTTTAATTTTCAAATTACTTCAGTGTTTTACCAATACGTAAAATGAAAACAACAACACAATGATTTTTATTACAAATTCTAAAGCCAAATACATGTATGAAAGTTTCACTACAGTTACCAAATTCAATAACTTTGGAGATATGAATTTACATGTATTTATAAAGGACTTTCATAAAGCTTAAGGTTGAAACCTTGTTACTTTTTTATCCAATAGACAGTCTGGGGAACTATCCAAAATGGCTATAAATTTTATACATGTTATTAACCATTACTACATGGTTATACATAATATAATATTTTAATTATCTCCCTTAGTGAAATAACTAAAATTGGTTAATTTCTTTTTTGCATATCAGTATGGTCAAAGATTGTATCGGATAATCATAGACAAAGAATCATATGTTTTCATATCCATTGCATATAAAGAAGCAAGTATTGTCTTAATATTTTATTACAGTAAATTGAGTAAAACATGGCCCGCCGTAGGGGCCACCTTGGGTAGCAAGGTTGGAGTATAGCTGTTAATTCTGCAACTTTGAACATACAATTTTTCAGAAACTTTGAACAATTCTATCACAACTTCAAAACTAAATGACATCCTTGACTTTAATCTGTTTGAATTAAATGTGTCTGAAATACAGTTTTATTTATGAGACAATTCTAGAGATAGTCAGAATACAAAAAGGGTATGCAAGCATCTTTTCAGGTCGATCTTTTGAACATCAGACAGAAATCACCATGAGAAATCAGAAGTTGAACATAATATACCAAAAAGGATTAGGACAAAAGCGATATCATCCACGGAAATCCATGATTCCATCGAAATATCACATCTCTGATCAGAACAACTGATCGGAAGAACAACTGCTGGAAACCATTCCAGAATTTTTTTAATTTGAGAAGAAAATGATGGTGTTGAACTAAGAAGTGTCAGATGAATATATATATATTGAATGTCAATGAGTGTCAGACTAATAATGTATTGAAGTCTGACTCCGAATGAGTCAGACTAACAACTGTACAAGTGTCCTACATGTACAGTCAGAGATCCAACTGGATAAAGTGAAATCATTTCACTTACTAAAGTCAATTTTATTTACCTGAAGAAGTAAAAAAATTTGTTTACCTCTACAAGTAAAAATTTTATACTAATACAAGATGCAGTATTTTTATTCCAAAACAGCCCTTCCCCATTACAGACACACTGTTCACCTTATCTGACCACATGAAACCAAATTACAAGTATCATAATGTGATAAATCTTGATTTGGTAATGATGCAAGTTGTAGACCAATTAATTCAATACTAACAGCTCTTAAAAGTCCCAAAGGACTAATCTTTGGCTAGCTTGCACCTCAAGAAAAACATTGTGCCCCTAATCAATTTCTATTTTTAAGATAAGATCAGAAATGAAACTTTCAGAGAAAATTATTAATTATCCTATGAAAATTTATATAATGAGACAGTGAAACGAGAAAACCTCTGTATTTTATCTAAATTTAGCTTGTACAAGTAAATAAATTTAATGCTGATTTTATTTACTTCTTTAAGTAAAAATAATTAACCTAAGCTGGTGAAAAGTTTTTACTTCATGCAGTGGGATCCCTGACTGATGTAGGAACAATGAATGTCGCATTAAGGTAGATCGACACTAATACACGGCGCATTCGATTGGCGCATTTGTGTAACACGAATCGGATGCGGAATTGACTTGATTTTCAAGCCGGAATAATCCTGTATTGGTCTATTCATTGTGACGTCATAATAAATTGACATACACTTTCCCGCGAATTAGCTCCCTTTTTCCGTAAATATTGTCTTTTTCGTAAACTATATCAAATAACTTTCTTAATCGAACGGTGACATGTAGATTTTTTCAGCCTAACAGATAGCTTAAGTATATATCTCTGAAATATCAAAAAATAAAAAAAATCTGTCTGGTATTTATTTTAAATGAAAGATAAACAATAAGCATGTTCTCACAGTTCCCTATATATTCTTTGTAAATATTGCTGAAAAATACTGAATTTGGCCTGATTTTCAAAGCCAGATAACAGGAAAAAATGATCAGTGACATATCATTTTTATTTTATTTTTGGAACATATAGGTAAAGACCTACAAAATATCTTAAAAGAAAAAAAATTCTGTCTGATATTTTTATTAGGGTCGAACTACCTTAATGAGTGTCGGACTAAAGATAGAAATGCGAGTCGAAATTCAAATTCAAATTCAAATTCTTTATTGGCCTAATCACAGGGCCCTTTCGGGCAAAACAAAATCATGTATACCTTCACACGCAGACACATTCGTCCACCCATACATACACACACACTCACCTTTCTCACTAATTATATTAATTAGGTACAGCACAATAGAACATATAATCCATAAATAACAATAGTATTGTAATGGAGGGAGAGTTAGGTATATATATAAGAAGAGGGATAACTAATATTACAACTGTTATAAACTATTGATCGTTTCGATTAAGGTTCAACAAACCAGAGAGAGCCAGATATGTATAACAAAGGAAGATACTATATTCCACTCATAATGCTTATATAATATAAAATACAGTAATTCATAAAAAAAAACTGTATAAACAGCATTAATTACCAATTATCTGTCTGTCTAAAAAATTTTGTTCTAATAAATCACATAAGTCCAGTAAAATTATTGGATCTTCGTTTGACATAATCCAAACGAATAAATTAGTGGAGTGAAGTCTTTTCAGATTTGGGAAAAGATTTGTTAATTTTGATAAAAATGTATTCCTTCTGTTTTCATACAGAGGACAATGCAATAGAAAATGTTCTTCATTTTCTATCTGGTTCATTGAACAATACTGACAGATCCTTTCACATCGGGGCAGTGGCCCTAGTTTGCCTGCACTATTGACCCTTTTTTCATATCTACCCTTTTCAATTCTTAAAGAATGATTGCTAATTCTAAATTTGGTTAGCATATAACGTCTATTTTGATTCTTAATGTTTAGGTATCTTTCAAACTGAAAAGAGCATTTAAATTTGAAGTATGTATCTAATTTGCCCTGATCTTTCGGTAGAGAGTCTCTAACCGATTTCCAAGATTTTAAAAATTCTTCTCTAACCCGTTTTATAAGTATTGATTTGAATGTTCCCTTGCTTAGCCCTTTACATGCTGAGAGTTTGATGTTTAATTGATTGCACAAGAAAATCAGGCTTGAATACCATGTGTTATCCTTCATGTAATCATATCTTTATATTCTGCGTATGCACTTTTCAGTAAGTTAATCGATGAGTGTTCAAGTCTATACCAGTACATAAATATATGTATATATGTACTGTATAAATGTATAAATGACCCTGTGTATTTTAACTTGAAATGAAATATTGATAAAATAATTTCCGACTCCTGTGGCTGTGGAGGGTTTTCATAGTTCATGAAACTTAAATGGGTGGGGCTTCATATTTTAACTTGCAATGAATATTGATAAAATTATTCCCAGTACTGCCAAGTCTCACGCATTATGCGTGAGAGTCACGCATTTTCATCTTAAATTTCAGCAAATTTCTTTGATCTTTTTTATTTTCCCTTTGATCTTTATAAATTTTTGGAAATCTCACGCATTTTGCTTCCCAAAACTTGGCAGCCCTGTATTCCCGACTCCAGTGGGCTGTGAAAGAAAGAGTGCTCGCCATCAACACTTCTTCCTGGACTGGTCCAGTACTGGACGCAAAGGTCGGTTTAAACTGGCTTCGAAAAATCAACGCTAAAAAGAGTCATATTTCAGGACAAGGGAAACAGTGACTATAGTCAAAACCTAAAAGAACAATATCTTCCGTAGTCTAACCGTCTTTTCCTTCAGAAACGTGCAAGAACGTGCAAGCAGACGATATGTCGACGTCATTTAGATGCTTGTCATCGGTGATCTAAAATCGGTAGCATTAACGGTCACTATGCCGTATATATTCCGGATAGATGTAATCAGTTCTAAAATTTACGTTCTGGTTCATGTAACAACAAGAGGCTATCAAGAGTCTGTATCGCTCACCTGTCCTATGCTGTACTATTTTCCCCGAGATCATCTTTGATGATATCAGAAACTTTGAAAAATTAAGCCCAATGACCCTTTTTATAAAATTTAACTAAAAATGTTTCAAGCGGTTTCAGAGTTAAGAAGATTTTTGTGAGCATCCTGCCTAGGGTTCTATGTTAATCTATGTTCTTGGTATCGTGAAGATATTGAGTCTGGTGAGGAGGACCCATGATGTACATGATTTTATTGGAACTATGTCAGATCACTGCCAGATATCTATTATGTTAAATGTAAAATACTCATTGAAATGTGATGTTGACTGTTCTCTGGAACCTATGTCACCCTCGTACATATGGACAGATAAATCTTCTGTTGAATTTCAAAATGTCTTCTTGTCCTCAGAAATTCAAAATAAATTATCTAGCTTTATGGATTTAAAAGTTGATCAATCAGAATTTGGAATAAACTCTATGATAAGTAATTTTAATGATATTATCTATTGTGTAGCTGACAAAAGTCTAAGAAAAATTCAAAATAAGGCTGTAAAAAAGAAGAAAAAGAAAAAGCCAGAATGGCAAGACCAGTCTTTAACAGTATTAAAACGACAGCTTATCGTAAAAGAAAATCTTTTCAAAAAGTTTCCTAGTGACCCAAATATTAGATCATCTTACTTTAGTGCATTGAAATATTTTAGGAAAGCAAGGAAAACAAAAATAAGATCATATAAACAAAATCTAATAAATCAACTTGATACATTAAAAGAAAATAATCCTAAAGCTTATTGGGAACTCCTGAATAAATTATCAAATTCTGAAGGAGGTTCTAGAGAGCAGTCACTTGACAATATACCAGCTGATGAGTGGTTGAACTATTTTAGAGACCTTAATAGTGTAAAAAATGGAAATAACCAATTAATTGAAAATAAATTAGCAAATGTTGAAAATTCAATAATATTTAATGATCAGAACTAGATATACGAATCTCAGAGAAAGAGATTCTTGTTGCACTGAAATCCCTGAAAAATAATAAGTCACGTGGATTAGACCAAATCTCTAATGAGATGTTGAAGTATGGATTTCTTCAATTTTCCAAACCGCTTTTGAAAATATTTGATAATACTCTTACGAGTGGAATTTTCCCCAAGATTTGGTGTAAAAGCTATATTACTCCAGTATATAAATCTGGTGATGCTAAGGACCCTAATAATTATAGGGGAATTGCCATTGGTAGTTGTGTTGGTAAACTATTTACAAGAATATTAAATAATAGACTGGAAAATATTTAGAAAAACATGATATTATATCCAGAGAACAAATTGGTTTCTCAAAAGGGAAAAGAACTAGTGACCATCTCTTTGTCCTTAAGACATTAATAGATAAACATACACAAAAAGGTTCAAAACCTCTCTATGCATGTTTCATTGACTTTGGGAAAGCCTTTGATACTGTTAACCATACGGCACTTTTTTATAAACTTTGTGTGGTAGTGTTGGATTGTTGTAAATAATTAATATTTTTATATGTTTTATAGATATTGGATATATTGTATCAGTTTGGAATATTTATTATACTTGTTTCAGTATAATATTAATACTAAGACTAATTTATATTTTTAATTACAGTTATAATGTAGTCTGCTAAATCAGTCAGGTGTATAACTTATTGATTTCATACCTGTAATAGTATTTTCCTATTTTCATTGGTTGGTTTTGCCTGGATAGTTTAGGCGGGAAACCTTTGTTCTTTGTGGTCACTCTTGCCCAGGTCATTTAAATGGTTCAGATGTGTATCTGATTTGTAAAATATTCTGATTTGGATTTATACTATCTTGGAGTTTTGGATATTCTATATGAAGGTCAGTTTCATACTCTGTTGCACTAATGACATAATATTCTGCTTGTTAATGCCCATTTTAGAGTGAAAGATGTGTAAATGTCA